>JAQIVZ010002623.1:0-19351 GCA_034700945.1 Arrhopalites spinosus | reverse complement strand
ACACGAATTAAACGCCGGGTCTAGGACTGAGAATTTAAAAAATAAGCCCGGGCTTTTATTTCAGTTATTACGGTAGTTTTGTTCAAAGTTAATTGCAACGTGGATGAAAGTCAGTTGGTTGACTACAATATTAAACAAAGAGCTATCAAAACCAATGGGCTCTTTTAACAAAAACCAAATTGAAATTATACTCTCACTACAGCTACGTCATTCACCCTTTTTAGCTTCACTTTTTGGGTTAAAGTACACACTGTACTTGGTGAAGAACTATAATCTGGATTTTATATAAAATTGTTTTATTGATGCTTACAGTTTAATGTAACTCTAAATATTAATGGTTTATTGTTCAAGTATAAAAAATTAACTTTTGAGATGACCCTACCTATAGGTATAAAAAAATAATGTAGGTATTATGTATACATTTTTTTTTTATTTCGAAGAGAACCCTTTCTTTTCTTTACAAATACCCTTTTCATAAATTACTTCAAAAAATCTTAAGTCCCTTACTATTTATAATTTATTTTCTTGTTTTTTTCAAGTCAATTTTACTAAAAGACTAAGAGTTAATTAAAATCTAAATTATTTGTAAAAAACCTATCTTACAAGAAATCCTTTTTTAGAATTTAAACCCTTGAGAAAATAACCTGATTAACAAAAAAAATAATTGATTAAAATTTGTTGATAATTTATTAGTAAAATTACGGACTCATAAAATTAATTTAAAATGTAGAAAAATAATTTGTATATTTAAAAATTAAAAAAATTGTACTCAATTTACATTATTTATTGTTAAACTAAGACGAACAATAAAAATTCGAGTCTCTCTTTTTCACTGTAGGAAACAAGAAAGAGGGAAAAAAAGTTTTGAAAAAAGTTTATGTTTGGTTACTTTAGTTTGGATGATGATCTTATAGAGAAAGAGATCATGAAAGTTACCTAAACTTGGTCATGTATCCCATACACCACAGTATAATGGTAGTTGGTAGCTTTGCAAAAGAAAATAAAAGCTTTGTGGCAACTTCACACTCTTGACGAGAAGTGAGACGATGATTTTTAGAGTACATTGAAGGATACACATTGTGGCTATATGTACATACAAAATAAAGGTAAAAAGGGGACAGAAGAAGGGTGGCCAGCCTGTTCTCTTCATGACCAGCTACCTGGACGGTATAAAAGGGTTTTTTTTGATCAAGTTAAATTCCGATCTATCTGAAGGCGAAAGGACAGACTATGGATAAGGTTGAGGTGATGAATGAAAAAAAGAGTAAAAAAAGAGAGTCCCCACATATCCGATCAAAAAGATCAGTCAATTCATTCTTCTCGGACTGATCAGAGTACAAATAAAATAATACGCTCTTTTCCTTAAAGTTTCGCTTGGATTCTCACCCGTTCTCTCTCTCTCTCTCTGTCTGTACAAACTTGTTCCATGGCCACCTGAGCCTCGTTGGAGTCTAAGCGGAGAGAGTTATATTTTATTCCTCCCCTCTGAGATTTGTCTTGTTCCTTCTTACTGTCGAACAATTTTTATTTTGTTCCTTTTTTTCTCTTTCTTTTACTCAGCACAACTCGACGAATCCTCTTTACTTTATGTGTGTTTCTATCTTTAGACGACATGTTCGAATTTGGCAAGAATGGCCAAGCCAAAAGTTTTTTTTCCTTTTTTGTCCTTTCTTGAAAAAAACTGTTGAGATTGAAAAGTTTATTCAAATTGTATACACACAAATATCGAGAAAAGAGGAAAGAATGTGAAATTGTTCTTTAAAAATCGTCAATTACATTTTTTATTTTAAAATTCAATTTATTAACAAAAATTATTTAATAAATTAAAAATGGTCATCCAATTCAATAATCAAGATTTTTACAGTATTAAATAGTCAATAAAAATAAATATTAGGAGATACTATTAAAGTTTTAAAATTTGATGGAGAATATGTTAAATTGTAGTTAATATTTTGTAAAAAAAAAAGTTTTGTCGTATTCACCAATTCACCCTCTCTTTTTTCCTCCCCCTCCTCAAAAAAAAATATCTCATAACGTCCAAAAAACTTTTCATCAAATTTTACGCTCTTAAAACCCAGCTCAAGTATTCTTCTGAATTGGATTTTGATCACAATGCATTCCCTTAACAATATACATTGTATGGGAGAGATACTTACATATAAGATTTAATTTAAGCCATCCTATGGACTACAAGGAAAAAAAAGAAGAAGTAAAAAAGAAGAAAAAAAACCCCTCATGTGATGAGCCACATTTTTTTCAAAAAGAAAAAAGATTGTTGTATGAAATATCATGCAATATAAACCTCGTGCATGTCTCTTTCTAAAAATTTTCCACGTAAAAGGGTTGCTAAAGTCAAAGTTTGACAAGAGAGAAAAACTATAATACTTTATTACTTACATTTCCTATTTTTGTCTGTGTGTTATATTATATGACACAAGAGATATATATCTATATATTGAAATTGGGTGTAATCCTTTTGGTGGTTTTTTTTCTGCTTCTTTTTTTTGTGACATGGCAAAAGCCAAGTACCAAGAAGGTACACCACCATCCTTTTGATTTGATGGTTTGAGGATTCTTGGATTTATTCCATCTTCCCTCTCTCTCTCTGTCTGGCCTCCAAAACTATTGTACCTTATGTACCCTTATAAAAAAATATATAGGCATGCATTGCACTTGCATTCCTCTTATGGGCTAATGCCCATTCTCATTTCAAAACCATGAATATGTAAAACCCTCCTATTTTATTATTATAAAATGGAACACTATGCTTCTTTTTTTATTTGACTCTCTCTCTCTTTCTTTCTTGAAAAAAAGAGTTGTGTTCAACATGAAGGGACGAGGAATGATATAGAGAAAGTTGAGCTATTGTAAAGTTGAAGAATTTTCAATCGTTTCCCATTTCAATAGAGATTTTCTCGTCGGTCACAAAGATCCCCCCTCCTCCTCGTCATCCTCATGAATTTTTGTGTCTGTACTGATACGTCAAAAAATCGTGTCATTCTTTAACAAAAAAAAGAGGAATCTGACATTTTGTTTGGGTTTTTCTCTCTCTCTTGAATAATTTAGTATTTCCAAATAGTATCCAAATTCAAATAGTATTTCGGACATACTCTAAATAATTACAATTTGAATAAAAAAAAGTAGTAGAATTTGTAGGACAGAAAAAGACAAAATAGAAAAATTGTTCATTCTCTTTCCATTTTGACAAAAAAATAAAATTCGATAGGATGGAATCGATTGGGAAAGCAAGTAAAAAAAGTCAGTTGCATAATACCCTGATATTAAAAAAAATTCCCATTCTTGTCTTGCCGGTTTAGAATCAAGGATGATATGATAGCGTGAAATAGATAGATGGATGGCTTGGCTGGTTGGATGGTTATATATTAAAAAATTGAGAAGAGGAGAAAAAAAGGAAGAGAGAGAGAGAGAGACAGCATGAAAAGGACACCCCGTGAAGACCTTTTTTTTGAAAAAGAACAGGAGAAGAGAGAACTAAAAAAATCTGCTCCGTCTAACCCTTTTTTCGCACGTTACCAATAAAACCAATAGCTAAATGTGTTTGAAATATATATAATATTAAAATCCTCTAACAGTCGCATCCTTGACACAATACAACACACCAGTACCAGTTCCTTTTTATCCATTCCCAATCCATTTAAATTTGATTAAAAACATTTTTTATGACACTCATTCATCTATTTTTTATACTGTACATCGGACCTTCTTCCACAATTTTTTTTCCTACAAGTAACTCTACGTTGTACATACTTGTAAAGTGGTTCTCTCTCTATTTTTTGGGGGTAAAGGGTTTCAAAAGGTTAAAAATTTAGTGATGGACCATACCAAATTGTAAAAGTGAACTGTGAGGGATCTTTGTATAAATAATGTAGACGAATTATTTTTTAAATGCACTTTTTTTTAAAAGAAGCTAATAAAGAAATTGACATGCACGCCCATTAATTCTATGGATAAAAAAACCTGTAGTGCAATTGAGAGAGAGAACAAAAAAAGGGAAGATTAGAGTTTTTTCTTAAGAATTTATTTTTTCTATCTGTACAATGCATGAAGTACCCTTTTCTATCTGTAGGTACTCGTACTTTCACTTTCAAGGGGTGAATAGAATCTTGTTTTTTTGGAACCTTTTTTTTCTTTTCTAATTCATTTAATCTCTAGACTTATAATAATGTGATGAGGTTATGAAGGAGAGGGGGGTACTTTTTTTGTTTCATGGGCAGCCCTTGAATGGAATGGAATAATAGTTTGTTTGGGTATAAGGATTCTATTGTATCTCATCGATTTGATTCAAGGGCTCCTTGAAATCTCGTTGCTCCTCTGTTTCTCTTTATCAATCTTTGGTCTTGCTATTAACTCAGGCGCTGTCTATAATCAATCATGAATGTACAGAGAAAAAAACCACTCCACTCATCACCTGCTGCTCTTCTAATCACCACAATCAAAATTATTCTATAGATTTTTCGGGTCTTTCAATATCACTATGTATGTCATGTATGTTAATTTTATGCACAAAAAATCATTTTCCTCAATTCATTTTTTGGTGCTTTACGAATGTATTGTAAAAATATGAAATAAAAAGTTTTATTTACAATTTAAATATTTATCGTTAAAATGTTCTCATTAAAATAAATATTAACACTTTTTTTAAAACTGGCTGACACTCACATTACATGATGTCGAGGACGTCAAGTTGAAAAAAAGAAAATAATTTAACTATAAATAAAGCGGCTAATCTACAATAAGTACATGATGAGCTCCAATGTTCCACACCAAAATTTTCAGTGGCCGATTATATTTGACAAGTCCAGATCCACAAACGTATGCAAGCTTAGCCCAAATAGAGAGAGAGAGAGACTATAGAATAGTTAGGACAAACAAAACATGGGAATGAAGGGCTGATGTGGGGGAAAAATAAAAAGTAGACGCTCAACCCCAAATACATTATGCATTACTATATTAGTCGGACAGAGACATGGCCGAATAAATTATCGATTTATTTCGTCCATACTTTTTTTTCTCTTCAAAAAATTCATTTTATTCAAATTACTTTATTTTAATCAATGGGCACTTTGATTTTAAAATTGTACAGTATAATATTCCCTAATTAAAATATTGCAATTTGGACAGACTACAATTTACAGCAACTGTGCAAGTAGGGAGACTTTGGATGGGAGGACAGATGAGAGACATGTTTGGTGTTGTCCAAATATATTCAAAAAATTAGTATGGCCACAACTGTGACTGAATTGAAAAGTTTTTTATTGAGGCAGTTTGTCCGTCAGTGATACACACACAAAAAAGGAGCGAATGTTAATGATATGCAAAGGGCAATTTTACACTCAAGTCTCAACTCCCCTTTCGCCCCAACACAGAGAAATATTATGTATTTTAAGTAACTTACCCATATGTTCTCAATGTTGGCCACACCATGAAAATAAATGGACACTTTGAGAATGAAACAAGTAAAATATTCTTCCATGTTATGTTATATCTGTAGAGACAGTGATATTGAGGAGTCCAAAAAAAATAAAGTTTTTTTTTGTATCTGTAGAGATATGGCTATACAAATTGGTACATTTGTTTGAAATGTATATTTGGTTCGTGGTAACATGGGATGATTGTATGTACAAAATGGGTTTAAATAATTGAAGCATGAGTATTCAAGGTAGATAGATATTTGTAAATTTCATGGACGTAGACTCCAGTCAGTATCATTTGCATAATGATTACCTACACACAGACAGAGATACATTCACAAAGTCTATTTTTAGTTGTAGGTTACCCCTACATTTACATGTGTGTACATATCCACAATGATGGTGATAGTGTCTGTGCTAGTTTTCGATTTATAAAGTTTCTACAGATCTAAAAAAAAGGATTTTATTTTATTTTACTTTGAACACCTGTGAATTTACTATATAAAAATATGTATAACATTTTAATATTTGTCTCTAGTCTATTCAACGTTCGGACGATGGAATGAATAATCATAAATATGATTATTTGTAGTTTGAGATAATATCAATCTGAATAAATTTCTATTGAATTTCTATACTATTTATAATACACAACAAGAAATATAAATTCATGCTTATTTCCTTGTCAATCAAATTTTCCATCCCTTTGCATCTGCATCTTTGTTTGACTAAAGGGTCACATATGTGTCTCATGTTTGAAGAAAAAACCTTAAGGCCAACGTTTCTTTTTTTTGTAAATTCAACCTGGGTATCATTTGGCTAGTATTGGAAAATAACTAACAATACTTTACAAATAATTTTAATTATGTTGTGCATAATTATTAATAATAATTTACTAAATTAAATTTATTTTATTCACTGACGACAAGTCAATTTATTTTAATATTAAAAACAATAATTTTATTTTTATTCTTAAAATAATAAAAATCACTCCCAAAATTTCATATCATAACACAATTCACAATTAAAATAATGGTCAATTTTAATTTTAACGGATAAATAAAAAAGACCTAATAAATCTAAAAATTTTGTCCTAGTTAGTTGAATTAAATTGACTCTTTCCCCTACTATAGTTCACAAGTTGTGTTAAAAGCATTTAATACTTATTTACGCTAAAAATTCTCCTTCTAGTACTCGTACACACCAAAAAGAATCATTAGAAGATACATAAAATTGTACCACATGAGGTATTAAAGGATATTTGTATATGAGAGAGAGAGGGAGAGTATAAAGGATTGAATACATTTAAGACTGTAGATATGTGAAGCTATTCATGCCAATGTAAGGATGGGTAAGAATGTAATCCTGTCAGATTGTACAGAAAGAAAATTGGATGTTAGGATCCACTGAAAAGGACCCATAAAAGGGTGAATAAGGAAACTTGAAATTTTCTGTCCATATCCCCATCCAATATTACATGGCTACATAATATTCCACCAAAAAAAACTTTTTCTTCTTCTTCACGTACTTTATGTACTAGAGAAACACGTAGAGAGACCAAGTCTTTTGTCAAATGCATCCATGAAAAACACCATATGATTATTATTCAACAACAATTTACACCAGACCCATTTTTTTACTTTATTATCTCTCCCTCTACCCATCCCCACCCTTTTTCTCTTGTTTCTTAAAAATATGAAGAAAAAAGTGACAAGAATCATTACTGTAATTATTATGACGTTCATCTTTCCTTTTTTTCTAGCATGTCATTCCCAATTTATTAATTTTCAAAAAACTTGTAGCACTGCTTTCAAATTTAAATACATTACACATACATCTCTGTAAATAAAACTATGAGCATATTGTAGAGAGGAAAAAAGTGTACAAAATTATTTAATATTTGACAGTCTCTCAACCAAATAATTTTTTTCATTGTGTATTAAATTGTACAGATACATAATGTACAGTGTACAATGAATGGAATATCAAAGTCTCATAAAAAATGTTTCTCAACAAAAGAGAGAGAGAGTCTCGATCTCTTTTGGGAGGATAAAAAGTTAGTTTGAAGGATACGGGAGGGACAAGAAGAGAAAAAAGAAGTGAAGTGACTAGGAATGATTGCATCAAGAAACCCGGAAAAAGGGATTTTATACAGTTGATTTACACTGGCTATCTATAAACATGCTGGCCATTCTCTGCGACTATATTTGTCAACATGCATTACATAAAGAGACTTACTTGTCCTGCTTTTGATATCTGTAGCTTAAAAATTATATGAGAAAATGTTCACCATAAAAAGAGATTATAAAAAAGAGAGTCCCACTGTAGAAGCCTCTCTCTCTCTTTCATGCACAAACACAACAAGTACACATACAAGAACTGACAAGGATGGACTATATGGTTTTGGAGTAAATAAAGCTCATGAAAACCTATCTCAAGGAGCCCGACTGTATATTTTCTTGTCATAAATTCAAACGTGACTACTTGGGTCTTGTCCAATGTACAATATGCATATTATTATGTCTGTCTTCTCATACATACAAAAAAATATAAACTTTTTCTCATACAAAGTCTCAGAGAGAGAGAGAGAGAAGGGGAGGCTATTTTTTATGTAACTTTATTGAGAAAAAACTGCTGTTCCGTCTTCATCTTCATTCCAAGAATTTTATTGTGAACGCGTGTGTTGGCTTGACTTTACTGAATTTATCCTGGTTATGATGTGCATGCATTGTGTCTCTCTCTCTTTTTTTTGTTCAACTTTTTTTTTTGGGGAGGGGGAGATTTTGGGAGTTGAGGCTATTACTTGGGCACAGTGAAAGGAGACAGATTTCAGTTTGCTGGATGGACGGACGTTTGGATTGGATGGACGAGTCATCCAGAGAGACCCACCCTCTTCAAGTTACACTGTGGATTTTAGGATAATAAGTTAAAATGTGGAGCGTACATATTATTATGTATGAATATATCTGCATACCATTTTCTAGTATAATCATGAGCTAAACCTTTTGGTGTGTGTGTGTATATATATATATCAAAGTATTGTTGTTGTGCTGTCTCTTGTCTCGGGATAAAACGAGATATAAATTGGAAGAATGGTCTGCTAGACTGCTTAGAAAAGTTGCCATGGAATCGATTTTCACTTATCAGCAAAAAAATACTCTCCAGCTAAAGGCTTCCCTGTCTGTCGTTCTCTCTCTGTGGAAAGAAGATGCAAATTGTGAATTTCCTCTCGGCTCCAATCTCACTCAATCTTGTCCAAGGAGGGAGAGAGGGAGAAAAAAATATTACTTGTACGTCCGCTCAAATTCATTTTTCATGTTCGGATTATTTATTACTTGACCTAAAAGAAATTACTAGAGGCAAAAAATGTTGTATAATATACAGCGTTTTTTTATAATACTCAATTTATTTAACATTTCCAATATGTACATGCACGCACAGCACAACAATTTTCACAAACTTATACATTAATTACATGTTTGGTATATTATGTCAACAAAAAAAACTTGGTTTTATTAGAAGGGATACACAGATCAGTGGTAAAAAGGTTGACGATCATTACAAAATATTCTTTTAACACTTTAAAAAAAGTTTCTTTTTTTTAACAAAAGTAAAGTTTTTTGTACATATTGACTACCTGCAAGTTTTGGGGTTTAAAAAAAGGTTTTTTGGGGGACTACCTTCTTCAAATGGTTATCTACCCTTATATATGTAATCTTTACATAATAACGTTTTCAACAAGTGCTACTGTAGTCAGTTGTACTTGTAGCTCAATTTTTTTTTTGTAAAAATATATCACATTTTTCAAACTGACACTCCAGAATAAATTCTTGAATATATAAAAAAGACATTGACTCGTTAACATTATTTATAGAAAGGTCAAAAAGTCCAAAAATAGTTTAAATTTAAATCTAGTCTCGCTAAGGAAGAAGATGAGCAATAAATGATGATTAAAAGAAAATAAAGACAATAATCTGAATGACTAAAAAAAAATACTTGACTAAAAAGATTTTTATCATTTTTCATTCATCAACAATGAGTTTTTTGAGAGACAGTCTGTAATGTATAAAAACCTCATGAGAGTCTTGAATGAGATTTTTTCAATGGAATTGTAATGTTCCATGAAAAAGTTTTTTTTTGTAGTGTGTGATTATTATCAGTATCACAATATAAAATGATTGGAGATAAAAAGAAAGACCTTTAACCAAGTGGCTCTCATAATGAGTAGCCAGGTACTTGTTACGCTATTGATCTCTATCCAAAATGATTCAATCAATTTTCTTTTCTTAATTTACACCTAATCTTTGTTTATACACAAATAGAAATTGTGTACAAATACGATTAATATTGTTGTTATTTGTAGGAAAAAAAACTTTGTTAAAATTAAAATATTGTCAATAATTATAGTGCTAAAAAAATAACATAAAAATAGTTAAAATTAAAAACAATTGATTTTTGTCTCGTGCCTAGTAAAGAGAAGGAGAGTAAAAAATAAAGGATTTGTGTATAACATATACATTTCTGATTTTGAGGGAGGAGGGTCCACAAATAGAGAGGAAAAATGGCTTCGTCAATCCTCTAAAGAGAAGAGAAGGGGATGGACCCACACAAAACTCCCACTATAGTTTTTTTTATCCCAAACCTTGCCCAAATCCATACATAATCAACTTTATTATAGGTCTCCCCCCCTCTCTCTCTCTCTCTGTCTCTCTTCATATCATTGTAAAAATTACGTTGATATTTTGAACATTAACGTCTATATTATTCTATAAATTTGACATTTATTTATTTTTGACATGACTCTCCCTTCATTTAAATTCACTATTAAATTTCATCTGTTGCTCTCCCTGTAATTTTCATTTCTATTTAAATTAAATAGATTAATAATATTTAATAAAAAAAATTGTAGAGATAAAACCAAAATATACACTAATGTATTATTTTTAAATGTCAGTTAGAATAATTTAACCTGACACTGACATTACATAAGACTATAAAAGTCTATATTAAGTATACAAAAAAAATTGTTGGTATTTTTACCATGTTATTTTTATCCTTTTTTCCCATTCACTCTCCAATAGCTCGAGGTAACTAACTAATGAGCCTGAGTCTTTTTTAAAAAAAATCAAGTTTACATTATTCGCCATACTTTTAATGGAACATGATCCTCATTTTGTGTAGAATATGATACATTAATGATATATACATTATTTTAGTTTTCTTTAATGGCAACTGTATAATATTTCTGTAGTTAGTTTTGTGCTCTTACTGTACACATGAAAAAAAGGAGACCCCTCTCTCAATTTTGTTCAGTGACCATACAAAATAAAATAGTAAATAAAAGTTTTGCAATAAAAAAAAATTGTATAAAAATTCACAGATGAAAGATGAATTGAGAGAAAGAAGGGATAGAGAGAAGATATTTTTTTTAGATTTTATTGATTATCTATTCCAACATCAAGACTACACATTGTACAGATACACGACTACGATTACCTACGTAGTAGTGAACATTTCCCTACGAGAGTGCATTAAACTAAGTGATTTCTCCGTTGGAAAAAATAGACGAGGAAGAAAAACTCCCATATACTGTTTCCTGACTTGCACTCACATTAATGCAATGTTCTCAAGGAAGATGAAATCAACTGAAAAAAAAATCGAAATAGGATCGTCCTAAAGAGCCCGGGGATTGAAGAAAGACAAGATGAGAGGAGCAGAAAAAAAAGAACATGACATTTGAACCCCACTCTCATCTCAAGCCCCATATTTAGACTTAGACTAGGGTCATCTAATTTAAATATTCTTGTCAACAAAAAAACATTAGTACTATCTGTAGCAAAAGGGGAGTCGGAGTCTCAATTACATTTTTTTTCTTACCTATAATTAAAGAGAGCTTACTAATATTAAACTTACTATTTTTAAGAAAACTATAAATAATTTTAAACTATAAATAAATTATAGTAGTACATATATATGTACATGAGTTACTTGTACAGATACATACAACAACAAGAACAGGGTACTTGAGCATTTACATTCAAATTAACTCTTCATTAGAATTGAATGGGAGGTGAGAGTATCACAAGGTGATACTCGTCCTCTCTCTCTCTCTCTCTCTGTATTGAAAATTGTTGCCGGTTGAGTTGGAGAGTAAAAAAAATAGGAAAATTTTTATCTGCTATTCACCACACATGTATACATACAATTATTCAAATTCACCGAGTACATCTTGATCTGGACAATGAGGTTGTAGTTTTGTCTGTCTCTCTCTCTCTCTGTGTGGAGAAAACGAGCCGAATTCTTTTATTTTATAAAAATATAGATACCGACGGCGCCTAGCAATAGCCCCTCTATTAAATATTCTCCAGTAACGCGTGACCAAAAAACCAGTTTAAATGGATACCTTCACACTCTCTCCGTCTCTCTATCAATGTCCAATACTTTTTTTCTATATTCTAATTCTTCTATTCGACTATTCACAAAAAGGTTTGTTGAATGTAGAAAAATGATTGGAATTTTTATCCATTTTTTAAATATTTCCCCTATCACCTCTACAAGTATCTCCACTGTATCACTTCTCTCTCTTTCTGTGTGTCTGTGTGTATAATGCAAAAAAAGTCAAGAATTTTTCACCAACAATTTTACACTTGGAATTTGAATAGAATTAAACCTGATCTCGTGATTTTACTCATGCTAAATTACCTTTGAATTGTACTGGTCAGACTTACGACTTTCGACTTTTTTACAATTACAATTTGTATGTACTGGTTTAACAGACACTTTTTTCACTTGATTTGAAAAGCAACACTTTTTTAATTGTAAATAATGAAATTAAACAAGAAAAAAAAGTCAAAACTAGGAAAGAAAATTGGAGAGAAAGTAAACGTTATGAAGTGTAAATTGTAACTGGGGAGGTTATGGTTAATGGGATTGTCGATGATGACTTGGGTTGGTTGTTATTTTCCAAACTTAAAACATTTTTAAACATTGATGCTGTACAACACTTTTCCTAGGTAGTGTCAATTTTTGTGCTATACCTCTACCAGGAAATTTTTATATGGGTGTATATCTGTATAGCAAAGTGTAAAATTTAATGTTTAAAAATTTTTTGTTGTCGCTCCAATTTTAAACCCTTTTGATACTGAAAAAAAGAGTTTTTTTTGGGTGCTATCCCTTAGGAAGGTCCAGATGTCTGGTGATGGTGATGATGGTTTTTTAGATGATATAATATGTCTATGAATACGCATGAGATGGTTTGTAGTAAAGAGCCTATATATTATATAAAATATCTCTTTTATCCCATATATTCCTAGAGAGAGAGAGGACGGTTATCCAGGTTCCTTGGTACTTTTTTCCCATATTGTGAACACACACTGGAGAAGAGTCCCATTCAATGGTAAAAGAGGACCCAAAGGGGTTCTCAGTCACATCACCATCACCATCACAATAAATACAGACTTGTCATACCATTTCAATAGCTACTGGGACAACAACAACAAACGTCTCTCTCTGTACAAAACTACATACCACATTCTACCAAAAAATACGAGTATTCCATACTTCCATCCCATTATATTCTATCCATAACCATTTGAATAATTTTATATCAAATATCTCTCTATCTCCCCACAATCTACACCCAAGTCCAAATAAATTTTTGAGAATATTTTGTTTTAGAAATTATCAATTAAATTGCCATGTCCACTCCATACTTTTTTTCTGCTTTAGTCTTGGTGATGGCGAGTCTACCACGCAGGATTCCAAATTTAAATCAATTTATGCTAAAGTAGCCACTAGCCACTAGCCAGTTTATCGACCTTTTTGGACAAACTTTTCATGTAATATTGCTGCATGGGATGCAGAATAAAAAAATGTTACATTTCCTGGTACATTTCCTATTTTTATGATAAAATTATTCTCCATGTTCCAGTTGACAAAACAAAAAAGGAGGGAAATAAAAATAAAAATTTGGGTGGACAAGTTTTGAAAAATGTTGTAGGAAAAGGTCAAACAGGAAATGGTGTGTACAAGTAATGTCACTCTTACCAGTTTGTTTTTTTCATTTTTCAGCTGGTCTTGCATGTAGTAGCTGTACAAGATTAAAAGTTGTATCCAAGTCATTGTTTTTACTACAAAAAAGGGGGGTCCTACTCCTGTTCCTCCTCTACTTTTGGAATGAATTGCAATCAAGACTTAAAAATTATAATAATGTGAGCACGTATCATCCTAAGCTTAGATTGTACATTACATAGAAAGTCCGGTACTCCTGGAATAGGCGATCCGTATACAGGCCCCAGCTGGAATAGGCGACCCCACATTTTACCCGGTACTTGAGCAGGCGATCCAACATTTCGTGGCCAACTAATTGAACATTTAGTCATTTCAAAAATATTTCAAAGATATTGTGATGACCTTTCGTACCCTTGAGTGAATCATAGAACTGAGTCATACATTCTTAAGTCACCCAACTCATACACTCCTTGCTACGTGTTGGACATGAACGATCTGACCGATATCTATACACCGTTGACCTCCTGAGCTCATCAAAGATCGACAATTTGCCTACTTTTGCAAATGCATGTTTTTTAAGATTTTTGTTTTTTGTCGGTGGATATTTATCAAACTTGGCAGGATGACAGGTATTGACCTCCTAAACATGCTCATCTGTCACAAAAAATTTGTGACTCCTACTCTGACCTCTAACGGGCATTTTGCTAAATGACGACTCCTAGTGACCCCTGTCATTCTAAAAATCTGAAAAAATTCAGAGGACCCTTTGAGATGATGCTGCACAATATTGCTTTTTGGACTTTATCAAAATATGACGTCCGTGACCTTCAAAGCGGGTCAAAGTGACCTTAGACACTTCCGTCACCTCTGCAGGTCAAACGGTTCATTTTTTTAAATGATGCAAATGCCTGTTAGAGGTCAAAGTAGGGGACACCAAATTTTTTGCGACATATGAGCATGTTTAGGAGGTCAATACCTGTCATCCTACCAAGTTTCATAAATATTCAGACAAAAAACAAAACCGTCATGAAAAAACATGGAAAACATGTATGTACAAAAGTAGACAAATTGTCGATCTTTGACGACCTCTGGAGTAGGATGGTCCCTTTTGGACACTATTTGACCTCCTGTGAGGTCACCTGTCATCCGATCTCGCCAGAACCACTTTTATTCTTCATTTCAATGACCAGGTCAACTCCTATCTAGTTTTCAAAGAAAGATTCGACACTTTGCGAATTGGTGGTCCTTTAATCAGATTCTTACTCAATTTCATTTTATGTATCATGTTTGATTTTTGGAATTAGTAAGTGCTTCTACTTCATGAAAAATCTGAGGTTGAATGCATCATCAAAAATTGTTATCATAAATAAACACGTAAAAGTTGGGATCGCCTGCTACAGCAATGTGTAAAAGTTGGGATCGCCTACTGCAGTAGCGTAAAAAAGTGGGATCGTCCGGATCGCATATTCCAGGAGTACCGAAAGTCCTCCTGCATATGCTAATTATACTTTTGATAAATAATAAAATGAACAAAAAAAACTTCCCATCCAGGTGTGTATCTCTATAGAGGAGTCTCCTGTCCCCTTGGATTTTGTTTCCTCCAATAATCAAAAAATTCTCTCATCCCCGATTAAATCATCTCCCTTTCTTATGCATGTGCTTCCTATGCAAAAGAACCAAGTTTTTCCCTTACGTGTAGTGTACATGGTCATGATGATGATCTCTATACTTTTATGTTTGATGATGGAGCTTGATTTCTCTCTCTCTCTCAATTTTTTATGCATAAAAGACAGCATTAATAATATAGCTCGAGTTGTTGTACTGTATGAGTACCTCATGTATGCTTGCTGAATGTACATGTACATATTTTTTTTGTTTATTATGTGAGAGACTATCCTTTAGTCTATTGAAGAGGACACGAACCAACTTTATGTATGAAGCTTGGTTTTCTATATATGTACATACATGTATAAATGAACACATTAAAGAGGGCTTAAGCTTAACCCTTCATTTTATTCTAATTCTACCTTCCTTCCTTCCGTCCAACCCACATTTAAATATCAATGTAAATACACATTCAAATAATATTACTCCAAGGCTACACTATTCTGTTTTTTTATATGTACATTTGTGTGTATAGATTTCTACTATGCAGAGTCTTTACAATTAAACTATTTCCTTTGGAGATTTTATATATTATGACAAACTCAGGTATAAAATTCTATTCAATTTCAGTTTGATCACAATCTTGAATCTTTCTCTTTCTCTTGTCTGTCCCATTTTTATTTTCTTGGAAATTATCAAGGTTATTTTCTATACTGACAGTATTTTGATCATCTTTGATATATAAAATATTTTTCATGAATTTCTACAGTTGATAAAATTCAAAAAAAAAAATTAATATATTTGATTTGCTTTTCTTAATTTTACAAATAGTTTCAATACTCATCCAGGTTAGTGAGGATGCCGGCTGGAAATTGAAGCTGGGGACTATGCAAAAGTTTATGGGTTATGCAAATAAGGGGCTGTGATTCATCATAAAAAAATGTTGGTGGGTTCATTGATAATGTTATTTAATGTATGCAAAAGGAAGAAGAAGAAGGAAGCGAGATGCATTGAAAATAATCAGATGGTGACCATGTGTGTATGGATTGAGCTAAAGAGAGAGAGAGTCCTACACATGACAATTACCTGAATGTATAGAGAGAGAGAGAGGCCCTACACCCAAAAAAAGAAGATACAATGTACAAAATGCAGACAATGAGAAGGGCCTCATACAAGTATAGAATTTTGCCTTTGGTCTGTATGTAGTTACAATATGAAAAAGTGAATTATAAAATTTCAACCTATCCATGAAAAGTCTATAGAAGAGGGTATTGTGAGGTATAAAAAATAGATAGTATTCAAATTAAACTCCCTTCCGCTCTTGAATCAGTTTTATCATCATTTGAATATGAAAGTGCCAAGACGTAAATACTTAACCCGATGCTTGATAAAAAAAATAGAGAGAGAGAAACCTTCCCCGTGTTTTATGTACTATAAAAAGTATACATTTACAGGATAATTTTACCCGACATGCCTTCTAACAGTCACGTGCATGAAATATACATGTACATTGTATTAAAATGAAGGGAGGCCATTGAGATACAAAAATTGAATAACTATATATACAAAAATAACAAAAGAGAGAGAGAGAGAGAGTTTGGCTGCATCTGCATAGGACACAAAATGAATTTGGGATGGGGAATAATATGGGTTATATAACAAACTATTTTATTAAAGAGGGAACAAACGTTGTGTTGCATACATTAAAAAGATGAGGTTAGGTTAGGGACGAGAGAGAGAGAGAGGAAGGAACCCTTAGACAAAAAAAATAAATTTTCAACCCTTTTTCTCCATATCTCTCTAGCTTTAACCTACCTGCCTTCTCTCCATCATTATACATGCACATAGGCAGAGTAGGTACTTATCTTTAGATAATGTTGTGACTGTAGTGTACTAATGTACATACATGTGTAAAAGTTTTTTATATTCTAAACTACTACATCCTTCCCAGGAATTCCTCTGTAGTACATCCTACTTGGGACAAGATGCATAGTTAATGGGCTAAGGTACCCAGTTTAAAACCCGCCTTGAATTTTACATATTCACTCTTCACCCCATTATATATATGCATATTCCCCAAATCTCCTTACCTTATCCATCCGTGTGTTGCTACTACAGTCATCATCATCATGAGGACTTTTTTTATTCCTCATAACTAATATGGCAATCATACTGACACCACCAGGAATTTAATCAGTATCTCATTAGTCATTAATCCAGTCAATCCTTGTATTGGCATTTTGTTTCTTTTGATTTTTGGCAAATTTTATCGGTTTTAGTGACACATGTGCCCTAGTCTCATTTTCTCAAGGTGCTCGTCTTTCCCCCCTCCTCCCCCTCCCTCTTCTCAATTTTTTTAGTCAAATACAAAGTTCTGATGAGACCTGGTGACCTCAATCAATTTGCGGTGTGACTGAACTGGCTTGGCTTGGCTCATGCTTGTGTGTCCATGTGTTGTTTTGTGTTTGTTTTTATTTTTATTTGTGTATCGATTTGATGTTTGTTCTCATGATGGCCTAGAAAATCAGGACGGACGACGTGGAGTCGAGTCAAATCAAAGTTTTTTTTTTGGGTGGATGTGAAAGTTGAATATATAAAAAGGAGGACAGAAAGACAGAAGAGGAAAGGGAAGAGTGATGAGCCCTGTGATTTTCTCTTGTATTGTGTCGTCAATGTCTGTACTGCAAAAAGTTATTCATGGACGGATACAAGCTATATTCCACTCTAAGTTTGGTTGGCTACCTTCGAATAGAAGGGAAATGTGCCCGAATGCGGGCAGCTTATGTTTAGTATCATCCTTCAGTTTACCCGTCTATCAGTTTTTTTTCAAAGCTTCTTTTTCCCTCTCTCTCTCTATAAAATCTACTTTTTATACTTTCTGCGTATTCTCCAACTCCAACTTCTGCAGTGTATGTGCAGATATTATGGCCATGGCATTCCCCGGTTTTTTTGCTCTACATGTCTTGATGCTATTTTTTCATCTCTGAAATATTTTACATGCAAACAAACTACATGTAAATCAAATGGATTGTCAAAAATATTCTACAATGCTGACAACTGCTCTTATATATTTTGACCAACATGACTAAATTATGGTAAGTTTAATAATTAAATTATTAGAGTAAAATATATTATGCAAAAATTTTTAGAGTAATGTCAAATAATTGACTAGCAAAAAATTGAAAATATTTCGTTTTATTTTACAATCACAAAAAAAATTCTCACTATTGTCAAAAGTCAATAAAGTCATGACTTTTACCCTTAAAATTAATAGTACAATTGTAACTACATGAATTGTGACATGTAGAGAAGGCGTGAAGCCTTTTTATGGTTCAATGTACGTAACTAAAATGAATGATCATTTTTAAAAGTCTTAGTTGTGATTCCCCTTGAAAAAAAACTTGGTCGTGGACAATAGAACATTTTTTTTTAAAAAAAAGATTGACCGTCTATGTAAGAGCATGTGGAGGAATGACTCGAGTATTTTATTGGGTGTCGATTAAATTTTTTCCATCAATCGTATCATATTCCATTCGACACGAATACCACCATCGAATAATACAAAACTCCGTATGTTGTACAACAATGAATTTTATATTGACAAAAAAAGCTTTTCATTCTCAAAAAATCTTATGTATAGGTATACCTATATTAAATACATGGGCGTACATAATTTGTATAGGTAACTACAAAGAATTGGACTTTCACATTCAAGTGAGGAAGGTTAAGAAATTGCTCCGTCATTCTCAACTTGAGCCTCTTTTTTTGTACCAAAATAATATACACAATTTTTTATTGAGTTGTTTTTTTCAAATATTCAAAAACCAAAAAAAATTAACTGCTTACTTACATCCCAGTAAAAAAAACCTTTTTTGACAATAGCCCCCACACAATGATGATGGCTAATATTGAAAAATTGAGGAGAAAGATTTGTGTGTTATGATATAAACATAATTTATGAACATTTACTTTTAAAGGAAGCCGACTCAATGATTCAATGTTAAAGTTGAACGTTAGCCAACAAAAAAAATGTTATATGCAAAAAAAAAGAAAAATGTATATTATTAGCTTTGCATATGTTTCTTGAATGAATTAAAGGTCTTTGGTCATAATCGTAAGTTGGCGAGAGCCATCATTTTTTTCTCTCGTAAAGGAAGAGGAGGAGGTAAAAAATGTAGAAGATGGTTGAATAAATATATTTGTGCCTATATTTGATACTAAACTGGAATACGTAGGGAGATCAAAAAGTAATGATTATGATTTTTTATCTCGGTTCCTTGTAAACCGATCACCAAGATATTTTA
>JAQIVZ010002622.1:0-19362 GCA_034700945.1 Arrhopalites spinosus | reverse complement strand
AGTTTCATTGTAATTCACCAAAAACCGTGTGGATGCTTTTTACCCGCTGGGTGCTTTTTACCCGATCGTCCCCTATTCCCCCAACTTTCCCATTTTGGTCAAATCAAAAATGTTTAGGAAATAAATTGAAAATGGCGCCAATTGTTTTGAAAACAAAGATTACTCATATATATGCTCAATGTAAAATTCTTTGGAATTTAAATGATCCAATTAAAATAATAAAAAATAAATGACATTCAATATGTAAACCTTTTTATCAAGCCTACAGGGGGGAAAAATGATTGGCATTAGTTTACACTCGTGCAATGTCACAGCACAGCTCAAATGACAATTTCCTGTCTCCATCAAAAAAAATTAGCATGTAAAATTATATTGGGAATGGAGAAATTGCAAAAAAAATTTAAATATTTAATTTCATTGACGATTCCACCCTCCACCCAAGACTCTTTAAAGTCCTTGAGATTTTTATTTTAAGCTCCTCTTTAAATTAAAAGAGTGTCAATTTTTTAATTTAAAAAAATTAAATAGTTGAGCCCACAAAAAAATTAAAGATGGGAATTTTTACTAAAGTGATCAACGTGTACAGGGCAAAAGATCAATTTAAGAAACAATCAAAACAATTAAATAAATTCACTATTTTATTGGCTGATTTGGAACAACAACGAGACGCCTTGAATGTCAAAAAAAGTCAATTGAAATTGAATTGGAAATATTAGCCAGGGATGAGGAAGAGACGAGTGAGTTAAATAATTTAATTAAATTATTTCGAAATTTTATAATGCTGGCATAAATTCTAGAATTTTTATTGTCAATTTTTCATTTTAGTTTTGACAATAAAATAATTATTTTCTAGATCCTCAATTAAGAGAGAAGAGGATGAGATTGGGGAGAGATTTGCGAAGATTAAATCGACAAATTAATCAAGTTTCAACTCTGGTGGAACAGGTATGGGACGCTCAACATGCAATGACTATCAAGACAGTGACCACCCTCACCATCCAAGTTGACAAGGTCATTCAGAGAACCCTTCAAAAATAAGAGAGTCAATTTTATTGAATTTTTTTTTATTTTAAAAATTGTTTTACGAGACAAGGAGTTCTTTGGAATAAATTCACTAAAATAAAATACAGTAAAAAAAACTAATCAAAATAAATTGGTACAACTTGTTCAATAGTTTCATCACTCACTGGGTGGCAGTGACACAATTTTTGTGATTCATTTTGGCACAATTTATCACGTGGTTAAAATTTCCAATGTCACTACCTGGATTGTGGATTGAGGGGCTACCCCTTAGCCCTTGGGTGTGTGTTTTTACAAGTACACAGAGATTTGACGAGTCGATTGGAACCCACACACTCACTTCGATTCCCATAACTATTCGTGGGTTCCACACTCCCACCCACATTCCACCCCCCATTGGATATTCCCCTTTTAAATTGACCCTCAAAATGAGCCAATCCGGGTTGGGTGTAAAATGAGACCCTGATTGTGACCGTTTTTTTGAATTTGGTGCTGTTCACTTTGGTCTCATAGTCAATTAATATTTCTTGTGCCTCAGTAACGTTGTGTAGTTTCACAAGATGGCAGAGATGCGCCACTTTTTCTTTTTTTAAAAGTTTGTTTATGTGACCCACATCCACTTGAGCAGCCTCCAAGATTTCCTTGGCTATCTCTCCTCCCACATTTATTGGCTTGAATTTGTGATAAATACAAATTTCGTTGGGCACTCCTGCTTGTGCGCAAGTGCGAGTTTTGGGGATGGGCAACATTAAACTGATCCCCCGAGGGTAGTCCCCCCTCTTCAACTCCTCCCTCAACTGCCCCTCCCTCTCTTCCACTTGAGCGTTTTCGACCCGCTCTAAATTGGCAAAGTCCTTGAGCGTTTGATAAACATCAAAATGGCTGGTCAATTGTTTCGAGTTGTTTACTAAATTTGAAATTGATCGCGCGTACTTGGTACGAAACCACGGAGGAAATATGAAATATGCAAATGGCATTCGTTCTTCTATTCGTCCTTGCGCAGAAGATTTTCTCATTAGGCCATAACGATAGCCGTGGTTACTGACAAGAACAAAAATGGTGTCGTTCATTTTATTGGCAGTTTTTTTCCGCAACCATCGAATCATTTCAAAAATATTGTTGTCCTCCAAACGCCCCATGTAATCATAATCATGGAACATGGCGGAAGCCCAGGTGAGTTGAAAATACGGGATGGGATTGGCCAAAAATTTTCGATGGGAATTTAATTGTTCCATTCTTCGCGCCAGTTTTTGTATGTAATCCACCAAACAGTTGACAGCAGTGCGGTAGGCATAGCACACAAAATAATTGAGGGGTTTGGCATGCCCTACTTTTAATTCCAATTGGCGCATTAGAGGGCGCCCATAAAAGTCAACGGGGGGTGCTGGGAATCCTTCTCGTTGATAAGTGAAAACTCCCCAATCAGCAGCGTCCTCTGTGTAGGAAGTAGCGAAGCCTTCCCTTTCAAAATCTTTCTAAATCGCCCAATCTTGGAATCGATTAAAAAATTGTGTCTCATTCCCTTGCTCCACTTCTTCAATTGTTCGACCACTTAAGGCGGGAACTTTAAATTTTACAAATAAAAATTTAAATTTAATTCAAATTTAAATAAAAAAAATTACATTTACCACTTGATATTTATTTATACCAAGATTGGGAAGAGTATTAAGCCCAACTTTGGTATAGCCCTCCATTCCAATGGCGCTCAAATTTTGAGTTATGTATTCAAACGTCCGCGGTAAAATTCGCGGGAGATTCATTCTCGAAGTTGAATCCAAACCCCAAATGATGACGTTGAGTTGATCTCTCGTTTTGTTTTTGGGCGCCGTTTTTTCGATCCGACTCACAGTTGAATTTTTGAGGCGAGCAAAGCCAAGGATGTCTACAATATATTTCCGTGAACTATTTACACTTTTATCCCGGCAAGAAATTTGAATTAGGTCAACATCATTTGGAATTATTGTTCGATTTTCTTTAATTGGAGTACAATTTCAGAGGAGACTAAAATAATTAAAAATTAATTAACTACAATAAAATTAATTTAATTAAATTAGTCGATTACTGTTCATAATTATCGGAAAGATCAGTGAGGATTTGATGGTAGCAGCAATTTACATAATTAAATTTGGCGGGGTCATCCAATTGAATTAATGTTGAGTCGAGGTCAGTAGTGAAGAGGGCGGGAAAGCCGGTATTATTTGTGCAGTTAATTTGTTTCTCAATTTTCCAATAACTTCGGGTCACTGCATTCCAGGAGGTCAAGTTGGGAATGTTGCACCCACTGGATTTTTGTAAATAAATTTTATGAATTTCAATTTTACCCGCGTAATTTTCAATACACAAATGTTGAACGATGATAAAGAGAAAGACGACACAAATCAAATATTTTATACAATTCCCGCCGTCATAAGTAGTTGACCATCGAGAGACGAAAGAGCGCATGACAGGTGGTGATTTAATTGTTAATTAAATTTTAATTAACTTTAATTTAGCGCCATCATGTCACATGGAGCATCTCCAATAAGCACAAGAAGTTTTCTTTCAATTTTTAATTGACTTGACCATGGTAACGTAATTGTCTCCTAAATAATTTAGTTTAAATATAATTTTAATTACATTACAAGTTAACGTCCTAGTTAGCTAATTGAATTAAATGTGTGTTGAGAATTCTAAAAGTTTGATTGTTAATTTTATTTATTATTATAAACAATTCCTTCTCTCTTCTAAAAATCTTTTATAAATTGCCAATTAAATTAAGATAATTCTTTCAAATTATTAATCTTCTTAATGAGACAGTCCAAATCTGCAAATCAAATTATATATAGGATAAGACGGTTAGAGGGGATGCCATTTTTTTGTAAAAAATGGCGCGTAAATTTTTTTAAAACATATAAATAATTGTCAAATCCAAAAAAAAATTATATTATAATGTTTTTAATTGAGGTTAAAAATTAAAAAGTGACAATGGAAAAGTTTTTTTTATTTAATGTCAACACAAAGTTTTACAATCAAGGTTACAAATTATCAGTGTCAATTTCAATTAAATTGTTACACTGCGTTCTCAATTTAAACTTGAACTCTTTATTATTTATTATTTCTTTATCAAGTCTAATTTAATTTAAGCGCCATCAAAATGCAGTCATTTAACTTTTGTACCCGTTTACTTGATTTAAGTGCTTGAATAATTAATTAGGGTCCATAATTAAGGTGCTTGTTTTAAATTCAGTTTTTAATTGATTAAATCCCTCCAAAAGTCCCTTATTTCAGCTCATGTTCATACATGCGCAAGTAATTCCCGCTATGGTTTGAGGAGTTGGAGTGAATTTTAGATTGACTTTTTAAATTTTCTGAAATACGTAAAGGGCGCCACTATTATAGTCTGGACCATTTTTTAGTAATTCTCAAAGCGGATATACATATATTTCCCATTACTTTTAATGAAGGCGGAACAATTTAAATCTCGTTATGGTTTCAATTGATTATCACCTGTTGTGTCCCTGTTGTCTTCTCATGTAAGACGGGGGTGTGGTCGAAAGAGGCTATTGATAAGGTCACTTCTTTTGGACTCAATTATGATTTTATTTAGTACAAAGGAAACCTCTTTGATTGGCAGGCGAAGGGCGGCAAAATTCAAAAATGATTTCGATTTTAATTTATTAAATAAATGGATTGTCATCAAAACTAATTTGTGCCAAATGTTTATGGGCGTCAAGTTGGCAGCCAGCAGCCTAAAACGTCAAGTCAGTAGCTATTTTGTCCTGAGCGTGTCCTGAATTGGGAGGATGAGGGTAATAAGACATTCATGAAAAAAGATTCTAGGGTTGACCTGCCCACCGCGCAGCGCAATCCCAGTGTCACAGCGATCGACTAAGGTCATTTGTTCTAGACCTTGAGTTCTAATGACCACTTGTTCTAATGACCTCCTGTTTACTTTGTCTTGCCATGTTGCCTAAATGGTTTTCCAACCTAAAGAATAGGGCGAACCAAGATGGCGTCGCAGAACAGACAAGTGACAAAGTCTATTCGAAAGAGCATAATCAATTTAGTGAAGTCATGGGGAACACTCATCCCAGACAGTGACAGGGAATTTGGTCGCTGTGACACTGAGATTGCGCTGCGCGGCGAGCAGGTCAACCCTAGAACCTTTTTTATGAATGTCTTATTACCCCAATAGCCATTTCGAAAAAAATTTCAGCAAATATTAAAAATTATTAATTTTAAATTAAAGATGGTTGCTGAACAGAACAGCCAGATGGCGCTTTGTTCTGGGTGCGGCACCCGGTCCATTGGAAAGCGCGTAGTCGATTTAGTCATCTACCCTCAGGACAATCAGGACAAGCCCAGGACAAAAGACAATCAAGCACATGTTTCATTGGCCGCTATCTGCCACAAGATAACGTCCTAGGGTTGTCCTGAGTAGCGCATCGTGATCGCCATGTTAGATTTGGTCTATCTGTGTGGTCAGGACAATCAGGACACGCCCAGGACAAAATGGCTACTGACTTGACGTTTTAGGCTGCTGGGCTGCTGGCTGCCAACTTGACGCCCATCAAATGTTTTGCATCAACTCTGGAATTATTTGCATACATAATAGAATAAGTAGGTTAAGTCATATTCAGCGGTTAATCACAGTTAACATTTAATTTTAAATTCATAATAATTTTCCTAACATTTCATTGCAGCAGTACCACGTCTGCGCACTTGACTAAAGTAAGTGAAGCTTTAACCAAAAACGTGGTCTCCCAAAATATGAATGAGGCATTTAATTGGAATTTTAAAATGGTAAATAAAATTGTTCTTCAGATAAAATATAAAATATCTCAATCATTTAAATCACATTTAAATATTAGCGGTTTCTTTTTATCATGGGAGACAAGAGTTTTATCATTTTTTTGATTAACTTTTTACTGATTTTATGAGGTCACAGTCTAAATTCCTCATAATAAATTCTCCAAATTATTTTCATTCATTCTCACAACAAGTCACATGGAATTTTTAATTGTCAATTTTAATTTATAAATTAATTTAAATTAAAATGGGTAAAAGAACCACAAAATTTTTGAGCCTCCCAAAGAAAAATATTTGGAAAAGTTTATCCGCAGAATTTTTGGGTTGTTTTCTTCTTCTTTTTGTGGGTTGTGGGAGTGGCTTGTATAATAAAAATCAAGATGGCAATTCTCTCGTTGAAGTCGCCCTCTGTTGGGGATTAATGATAGCCACTCTTGCTCAAGTAAATAAATTTAATTTTAATTTCTTTAAATAATTCAATAATTCAAATACCCAATTTTATATCCCAGATTTTCTCTTTTGTCTCTGGTTGTCATTTAAATCCTGCAGGTAAACAATTTCCCGCCTTTTTAAAATTATTGAAAAATGCCGGGCATTTCCAATTTCTCTTTTTTTCACCAGTCACAGTGGCTCTTTTAGTGACAGGAAAGATGGAGTTGATGACTTCAATTTTGTACATAATTTGTCAATGTTGTGGAGCGCTCGTAGGAGTGGCGGCATTACAAGTAATAAAGGAGACTAAATAGTGCGCATGAAATATGAACGGCGGTTATTTCAAAAATAATTTTAACTTTCTAGGGATTTACACCCTCCAAAGTAATGGGAGGCTACGGCGCCCTAGCCCTAAATAAAGAAGTGACGCCATTACAGGGCATTGGGGTGGAGTTTATTATCACTTTTGTGTTGTTATTCATAATTTTCGCGGTTTCAGATAAAAATCGAACCGACGTTTCCGGTTCTCCCGCCTTTGCCATCGGTCTCACTGTCTCTGTCGTAATTCTAGGGACCGTAAGTATTTTGCCAATTAAATTTTGAGGATTTTGACACCTCAAAAATTATTTTAAGGGGAACTTGACTGGAGCTGGACTAAATCCTGCCAGAGCTTTAGGACCAGCTGTGATGACGGGGAAATTTGCTCATCATTGGGTTTATTGGGTTGGTACGTGACCATAATTTTAATTATAAATTAAAATGTAGGTAAAATTAAAAGTAGGTGTGGACACAAAAAAAAATTTTTTTAATTATGGCGGTCTTTTTTAGGAGACATTAGTGGAGGAATTGTAGCAGGATTACTTTATGAATATATTTTTTCATTGCCAAAACCCGCCAGTTTTGAAATTGTACAAGAAGAAGAAATGACAACAAAAGAGGAGCAAGTGACAACCCAAGTGGTCATTTCACAAGACCCAGAGGGTGCTCAAACTTTGAGTCTGACAGAAACTCACATAAAATCAGAAAATGTGGTTGAAGTTGAAACAAAATATTCTCCCATCTATCCACAAGTCCCAGAACTTTAAAAGTTGAAATTTTGAATAAAAAAAATTATTTTAAATAATATCAAAATTAATATTTTCAACTCCATTATAAATTAAAATTTTAATTTTTGTAAGGCATAATTTATTGCTTTCTACTAAAAAAATTCTTGGCGTCCACAGTCAACAATTTTATGGGAGACATCCTTGAAGATTAATTTAAAATAAAAATATTCATTTGTCTATGAGTAACATGGCCGCCACCAAAACTGACCTTCTTTTGTCATAAAAAAGGAAAAGCCATAAAAATTGTCTTTGAAGTACCCACCAAATTTTTTTATTTTCTTGGATGAAGAAATTTTTATAGCAAAATTTGACCATTTTGAAAAGGTCATGAGATGACTATGGACTAGACAAGCCCCCGAGGATGGTGCTGAGACAGGGCCTAAAAAATTGAATTTTGGTGACGTCCATATTTATTTTTATAGTCATATTTTTTACTTTGTCTAGCCCTCCCATACCAAACATTGCCGCTCTATATATAAAAATGTAAAAATTCTTTTGGCGGCAAAATAACATGACAAAAAAACTCATTTAAAATTTTAATGTAGACATTAATCCACACTTTCTCAGTTAATACTGGCAATTAAAATTACAGCCAATGTAATTAATTAAACAACAAGAAAGAGAGAGAGGGCTCTTTAGTCAAGTCAAGAAAAAAAAATTTAATTGAGGTTTAATCACTTCCATTTAATTTTTAATTGACAATTTCTACATTGTTTTTACAATTAAAAAAGTGAAAGTATTTTCCGGTGGGGCAAGTTGACGGCGTAGCTGACAAAAAATTTATTGAATTTGTGACCATCGCCTAGTGGTGACCTGGTCTCTCTTTTGAAATTTTAAAAATTGGTTAGTCTAGACTATTTCAAATTGATTATATCCAAAAATTAATTAATTCATTTTTTTTAATTTTCATAGTTGGTGGCATCCATATTGCCTATTAAAAAGGTCAACATGGGTCACTGTCATATTGTAGGCCTGGCCCTTTTCATGGTCATGGTGACCATTGTCCTCATTCCTGTTTCTTCAGCCCGTCGAGGTGAGTCGTACCAACCAAATTTTTTTTGCCGCTTTTTTAATTATTTTAAACTGAAAACCCGCGACATGAATTTGAATTGTATACGTCACGTGGTGTGTAAATTTTAAATTAAAAAAAATCAACCTTAAATTATTTATTAAACTGTTCAAAATAATGAAATGACGTGAAGTCAATTAATTTTCAATATAAAAGCCACAAAATTATTTCGACATGAAAATAATTTTAAAAAATGGCGCCACTTCAAATCACTGCCATGAGGTTCATGTCAGAGTAGAACAGTTAAGTTAGTTGATTGTGGTTTCTGGAACATTAAAATTAATGCAAGTTAATTAGGAAAGGAAGAGGGGAGAGATTTAGTCGAGATGGGGTTTGTATAGTGAAAAAAATTAATTAATTTATTATTTTTTGTATAGGTGCCGTTAAGGGCGGAGACGATTACCGCACGTCGAGTCTCCATTTTAAAATTTTTTCTACTTTGGCAAAATATTAGGGCCTACTTTTCCATGAAATTAATTTTATTTAATTTTTAATAGAACTTTTCGGCCCTTACCATCGAGGACCTTACAATCGAGGACCTTATCATCGTGGTGGTGGTGACCCCGGTGGTGATGGAGAAAATCGTGGCCCTTACCACCGTGGCCCTTACCATCGTGGACCTTATCATCGTGGTGGTGACCCTGGCAGTGATGGTGAAAACCGCGGCCCTTATCATCGGGGACCTTATCATCGTGGGCCTTATCATCGTGGCGGAGAGGACGGTGAAGAAGGCAGCGGGGAGAGAGAAGGTCGTGGCCCTTATCATCGAGGACCTTACCATCGTGGCCCTTATCATCGTGGTAAAAATCTTCATGCTGATAATAAACTTAATTTGGAAATGATCATTATAATTAATTATTATTTACAAATTAAATTAAATTTAAATTGTTTTAAAGTGTCCCTCTTTTGAACATGATTCAATATCCCTTTTATTCAATTTTTGTTCAATTTTTAAAATTAATTTAAATTTAATTTAACAAACTCAATTATACACCCTCATGAGGGTGTCATAATTGAACAAAATTTCAGTTCACTTTTTAACTCTTACAAAAAAACAACATTTTTTTTTGTAAAACTGAAAATGTAATATTTAATTGGGGTGAAAATTTGTCTACTGTTTTACAGATGGTGGTAAATTCCTTTTTAAATTAATTATTTATTTATCAAAATTATTAACACTTTGTACTTTCTAAACAAAGTCTTTACTTGTCCAAAATAATTTAAATATTTTTGTCAAAAATTTCATGAAATGAGTTGAGTTTTGAGAAAATCAAAATCAAGACGTCACCACTTTTCTTTAAACTTTTCTTCCTCACAGTCCCTTCAACCAGTAAAACATTCGTTTAGTAGACCTCCTTGAGTTCTCTTTTGATATACACAAAAATTTGAAGGGACTTGAACTTACAGTCTTCAATCAAGTCACAAGTCAAAAAATCCCGCTCTTATTCACTAAAAATAAATAGTAAAAAATCATCCCGTCTCTACTCGGCCTTGTACTCAAAGACTAATGCTTTTCAAATTGTCTTGCTTTTTCCCCCAAAAATTCTGGCGAGCATTTTGTACACAAAGGAACTGTATAATCACGTGATTTATACCACGTGATTCACTTATCCACAGCCCGCGGCTCCAAAAAGGAGGTGGTAACCATCAAAAAGTCCCTGTAGCCCTACGTCGAAATGACTGATCGAACAATGGCGTCTTTGATTTCAACAAAATTTTAATGAATTTTTATTTGCCTATCAAATCCTTTTCTTTGACAAAAGGTCCAATGACCATTGCCGCCAATTTTAGATCATTTGAATTCCCAAGGAAGGTCAAAAAAGATTGTCCAACTGGCCAAAAATTTGGTCACTTGGATGGTTTGATCTAAGCTCGATTTTAACAGATTTTTAGCCTGCACGACGCCCTCTATTGAGTCCAACTAATTTTGAATCAAATTATTTCCAAAGCAGTGTCGTCAACTTGATGGCTATACGACAAGGGACAAAAAATTATGATGGAAAGGTTAAAGAAAAAAATGATTGACTGGAATGAAAATTATTTTGGTTCTTTCTTTCTCAAAACTCCCCACTCGAACTCTTGTCTCCATTTTTAATTTTTGAAAAAATTAAAAAAAATTATCTCCTCCAATATTTCACAGAACCAGGTGTATCAGGACCAGAAGAACCACCATGGCTTCCAGTATATCCAGGTGACCCAGAAGAAAGCCGAGGTATTTTTTTTAATTAATTTTTTTTCTAATAATTGTCCTGTACATATTTAGTTTGATTTTGTATCTAAAAATTAATTTTTTGTACAATGTTCAAATACATTTAAATTTATTCTTAGTCTCACTGTACATTTAAATTAATTATTTTGTACATTTTCAAAATCATTTTTTTTTTAAAAAAAAATTGTACTCAAATCTCATTGGAGAGTATGGATGATATTTTAATTGTGACAAAAAATACTAAAGAAAATATTTCCATTATTTTTTTAGGCCAAGATGGAGATGGTGGTGGTAAATTTTTATTAATTTAATTTTTTTTCCTTCATAATCTTCTCCCTTCCCTCCATTTGTAATTTTGTCCCTTGCTATAAAATGAATTTTTTTTGTACATGTAATTTTAATTATTAAAATTACAAAAATTACGAAATAATGATTATTTCGTACAAAGTCTTGTCCTCTTTGTCTAGTGGGTTTTTCACCCTTAACATGGACAAGAGACTCATGAAACAGGGGTCAAGTTCAAGTCAAAGAAAAATCAAGGATAAAACAAGTTGAATTCGAAGACGAAATTGGCGCCAAAAGATTCACAAAAAATCAAATAATGTAAGACAAGAGTCGAATTCCTCCGAATTATTTAAAGGAGGACTACGTCGAATAGAACGACAATTTGAAGAAACAATTTCAAAAAGTAAAGGGCGCTCAAATTCAAAAAAAAGTAAATTAAAAGAATTATACAAGACAGACAAAGAAAAACATAAAAAGCTTCCTTTGATTTTAAATAATCCTAAAATTAAACTTAAATTCCCGCCCCATCTTTTGGGTGAAAATTCATCTTCTCATTTTAACAATTCAACTCAAAGTTCTAATGCAAGTGGCGCTGACGTCAGTGTCAGTGATGCCAATAATAGTCGCCATTTTGACTTGTCTAATAATGAAGTTTATAAGAAGAAATTAAAAACTCATAAAATTATCAAAAAAGTTAAAATTAAAAAATCAAAGAATTTAAAACATAAAAAATGGTAAGTTCAAATTTTGTTTTTTAAAAATTAATTTTAAATTATTTATGAATTTGTATTTATTTAATTAAAATATCTTTTTATTCTATTTAACTTTAAAGACCTATTAAATTATCAATTTTATTTACACATAGCTTTGACACTAAATAATTTAGTTATCTTATCATTAAAATATTCTTTCCATTACAAATTTAAATGTAATCTCAATCACGTGACAATTTGTATAATTTGTAGTTAAAATAGTTAACTTAATTTGAAATCAAATTGCCAAATTTTTTAACTGTGTGTACTATTTTGCATTTGAGTTTTTATTATAAATCTTTTTTTTGCAAGTATGCAAACTTTATGGCTCATTCTAGTCATCCTTGGCTTCTCAGTTTATTTTATAAAAAAAAGTTTATTAAGTAGAAGAAATTTTCCACGTGGTAAACTAGCAATTGCAACATTATTAATTAAACTAATAATTGAATTTCATGTCACTAAAAAATAGTTTTAATTGTAGCGCCATTTTTTAAATTACCACTCATCGGTCATCTCCATCTTGTCGGTCCGTCACCCCATAAAACATTTTTTAAATGGAGGGAGAAATACGGCAAAATATTTTCTGTTCAATTGGGTCATTACAGGTCATTTTATCAACATTTTCAAACTATTTAAAATGCAAATTAAATTAATAATTTAAATTATTAACTAAACTCACAGAACTATTGTAATAAATGATTACAAACTCATCAAAAAAATCCTGGCCGATTCGAGATTTTCCGCGCGGGTTAACGTTCCAATTTTAAATTTAATTTGTGGAGGTTGTCAGTTCTCATTTATGATAAAATTAAAATTAAATTAAAGATTTAAATGTCAATTAAATATTTAGAAATTCCCTCTCAAGTCACGCCTGCATCCTCACATCGTGAATTCCTCATCCACCATTTGGACAACGTGAGTAGCCATTCCGTTGAAATAATTGAGGAGGAGATTCAGACATCCTTGAAATTCTTTGAAGATCACGTGGGTCAAGAGATTTCACTTGAAAAAATAATTTCTACTTTAGTCCTTAATTCTCTCACCCGCATCTCCAGCCATAATCATTCCCAAGATGATTTTTTTAATTTAATTACAAAGTAAATTAATTTTTAATTTATATGAACAAATTAATTACAATTTAATCTCAATGTTCAAAAAGAATTTCAGAAAATCTCTCTCAAAAGTCATTAACCTTCACGCCCCGTCTCGCCCAAAAATTTCCAAAATGGTCTGGCTCTGGATGGTCCGAACATGTTCAAACATGCAAAGAACTTTGTCAACATCAAAAAAATCTGATTGCTCAAAATAAAATTAATTTAAATAAAAATAATCCCAGAGACTTAATTGACGCTTTTTTGTGTCAACAAAAAAATTGTACAGGGGAAGAAGCGGGTAAGTTAAAATTTTGAGGTCAATGACTTTGTTAAAACATTCAAAATTTTAATTTTTTAATGGACAGAAAATCAACTGGTGACCTTACTAAATAATTTCATTTTAAATGGCTTTGATCCAACTGTCAACTCCCTCTTGTGGGTCATTCTTTACTTAGCTAGTGACCTGGATAGTCAACTAAATCTCCAGAAAGAGATTGACGAGGTCATTGGCCAAAGTTTGCCTACAATGGAAGGACGACGAAGGTGAAATAATTAAATGTTTAATTAATTAAATTAACTAATTTTGCCAGTTTTTATCTTGCACAGAATGCCGGTCGCCATTTCTATTTTAATGGAATCCTTGCGCCTCTCCTCATTCTTCCCAATTGGTCAATTTCACTCCGCTAATGAAAACGCTCATTTTGAAGGATTTGACATACCAGAGGGGACCGCCATCTGCCTAAATTTATGGGGCGTTCATCATGACCCTCTTGTATGGGGTCACGACGTCTCCATTTTTAAACCTTCCCGCTTCCTCAGCAAAGAATATTCAAAATTGACAAATGTAGAGGAAATCAAATTACAGAGACATGAAGCATCTCTGCCATTTTCATTTTCCCAGGGCACCTGCCCTGGTGAATCACTCGCCAAGGAAATCTTGTTTCTGAGTATGACCGCCATTTTCCAAAAATTTAATATTTATTTAAAAACTCCTTCTCTATCTAACTCTGAACTGGAACCCATCCCGGGATTAATTTCAAAACCTCAGCCATTCACTGTAATTGTAAAACGGCGCGAAAAAAAATAAAATAAAATTTTCATTGAAAAGAATTTTATTGAAAAAATAAGAACATTTTTAAAAATCACACAACCCATTGGAAGACCTATATAAATTACATTGTTGTTCACTTTTATAAGAACTGTCATGCGGATGACCTTGATGACCTCGATGACTTGAATAATGTTTATCTGGAATATTTTCATACATGGGCCGTTTCCAAAAAACTTCCTGGAGTTCATCATACAAAACCAACATTATGGCACCTCCTGACCCCCTCACAACATTGACCCCAGCCCCATGATAAAAACCTCTGGCCCCTTTCTTCTTATAAATTGCCTTAATGCAATCCCAAGAGGTCACGTAATTTGACTTTGAATGCTTGTCTTGCATCATCATCGTTCGCCTCACCATGTCAAATCCATACGACAATAAACCGAAAGTCGTGGCCGCCATTTCCGCTTCTAGAAATGACGTGTACAAATTTCGGTTCCCCACTGGAGTCAACAATTTTGCTGTGTCGTACAAGCCGAAATAAGTTGACCTACAAAAAAATGAAAATGAAATTGAATAAATAGTCGAAAGTCATTGACCTGCAAATTACCTGTAAAGGAAGACACCCATAATTGAAAAAAAGTAGCCCCGATAAAACCCGCGAAATCCATCCCGGTGCCATGTCTTCATCAACGTTTTCCTCACACTCCCTCCATCTCGTCCACGTCTCGCATTGCTGAGTGCCATTCTATTTAAATTTTAATTATTTAAATTGTCCCGCCATTTTAAAATTAAAAGTTTTAGTACCTAGTGCGCGCAAAATCAAGGGGGTAGACCAGCGACGTAGCTATACAGCCACCCAAGCCACCAGCAATGACACTGGAAATGACGCGAAGGGTCAGTGAAGTGTCGTCTAATTTTTTGGCCATTGTGTCCTGACTGATGCTTTTGTCGCAGTGTTTTGTATGTGACAATAATTTGACCCAAATTTGACCCTCTTTCTTGTACAGCATGCCCTTTTTACCCACACCCCCTAAAATTTGGCTCTAACTTTGTTTTTCTGTCAAAAGTCTGACTTTTGAAATAAAAACCTTGATTGTAGGTGGCTTGACTTATGTTGTGGTTACATTCTTTGTCCCGCAATTTGACCCAACTCCTAATTTAGTAGAATTTATCCCTAAATAAGTAAAAAATATTTGATGGCTCCGCTTCCTCTGATCGTACACTGCTGTACGGGCCTTGTTTATTTAATTTTTTTTAATTTAATTCAGCCCACCATTTTATTATTATTGTCTGTTTAGTAGAAATAATGAAACAGAAGAAATAATTATTAATTATTATTTAAATTAATTTAATCAACAGTCAAAAAAGTCAAAAATATTAAAAAAGCTTGAGATGATGAAGATAAAGAAACTTGTAATTTTGCACTCCATTTAAAATTTGACCTTTTGACCCTTCATTTCATTTTAACTTTTGGGTTGTTTACAATGCTGAAAATTTTAATTAAAAAAATTAATTTAAGGTAAATAATATTTAATTATTAATTAATTTACCTTCATCATAACTCTCATTAAACATTGAGACAAAGGTTTGTAACTTTTACAGTCATCCTCTTTGGACAAATTTTTAACTGTGAGATTTTTAACGAGTAAAATTAACATTAATTAACTTTTTGAAAATGGTAGTTTAGGAAGGAGTTAAAAATATTAAATATAATTAATTTAATTTGTAGTACCATTTTCAGGGGTAATACATTCAGAAAATGCGTTGGCAAGATCTTCTCCAACATCCCCCGGGTAAAGTTTCATGATTGACTCGTCAAATTTGGCTTTATTAAATCTGTTATTAAGAACCTGAAAATTAAATGTCAAAATTGTGAATTAAATTAAAATTATTTTTAATTATTATTTTTAACCTAAAAATAATTATTTCTTACCACACCAATATCCTCCCACACACAAACTTTGGTTTTCTGTCAATTTAAATAATTTAAAAAAACATTAATGGACACTGGATTCCAAAAATAAATTTTAATTTTAATTAAATAGTAATTTACAATAAATTTCATGTCACTGCTCCGTTTCTCGCCATCTTGGCTACATTTTTTGATGGAGGGTTCCAATGAAGTTAAATCTGCATCTTGTCCTTGACATGTCATCTTTTTTTTCATCCCATTTTTCCCGCCTTTCTTCCCACCCTTCCCATATGCCTTGCAAATTGTACAATTTAATTATTTAATTTCAAAATAATTGATTTATTACTTACAATCACAGTCAGGCAAATTAGGAGGGAGCAGACTATTAGAAACTTCATTTTTAATTTTGTTTTGTTGAATTTTCATAAAATTCACTAATAATTTTGAAAACTCTCCACAAATTTTCAAAGAAGCTGCCAATGCTGCACTGGAAGAACTGACCGAGTTGAGGAAGCAAGTTGAACTTTTTAAACAAAAATTTGTATAGAAATCCTTGAACTTTTTTTTTTCTCTTTTAGTTGACAATAAAATAGCCTTTTAAAATACAAAAACGGCCCTAAAATTAAAGTCCACGTGTAACACCCAAAACAAAAAGAAATTTTATCGGATGGTCATCACAAATGACCCTCCATCCATCCCTTTTTCTATATTTCTACAAATTTCATGAATCAAAAAAAAAATTTCAACAATTTCAAACACGCACATGATGCAGATTTATTTACAGATTGAATGTAACGTTTTATTAATTTGTTGATTTTAAATACTGATAAAATTATTTGTCAACTTGTGGGGGACTTTTTTTCGTGAAGACAATCAAAATTAAAATTACAATTTGTCCTCACATGCCATTTAACATTTTAACGTTAAATATTGATCATGAAACAGGACAGAATTTTGTGGAGGGTTTGTACATTTACATTAATTATGCATTAAAATTATCCATTTTCAAATATTTCAAAGTCAATTTAATTGCATCATAATTAAATTATTTTTTTATGGCCTTCAGGTTCAGGTGTCCTTTCAGAAAAATTTGGAGCCTTTTGTTTACAATCTTGTTCATTTTCCGACATTATTTATTTAAATTCATAATAATTAATTATCTCAACTCCAATTATTGCATTTAACTGAGTTTGACGCCATAATTAAAATTAATTGGCAAATATTTCTTCCCTGCTTGTGCTTGTCTGTAGTCAATATCTTACCAAAAAGATTTAATTCTTGCACCAAAACCCGGGCTCAAAAATTGAGAGCTGAGAGGCAAGAGTTGAATTTCAAAAAAAATGAGAGTAATTAAATTCATTTAAATGACATGACAGAATTAATTGATCTAATAATTCTAGAATTAATCATTAAATGTATGGAAAAGTATGCCAAAAAATGTGATGAATATTTTAAAAATAAACTCAAAATTTTAAAAAATATTTATTTTATTTATTTAAATATTCCCTGGCACAAAAAAATGAAAAATAAAACAGAAAACATAAAAATGAAGCCCATTCTGGCTACTGGCCCAGTAGTCTACTGGGGGGCCTCAATGGCTTGTCTAACAAAATCTTGATATGAAATTCCTTGCTCGCTACTCCACTCCCCAGTCCTCGATTCCTTGTGTCTCTTCCCATGTAAATTTTGTCGTAATGAATTCCCGCCATAATCCTCATTTTTATATCCTTGGCCATATCCTTGCTCTTGTGCTTGTACTGGTGGTGGTCCATAAGAAGGTCGCCCTCTATTGCGAACTTGTTCCAATTTGTTACGATATTTTTCATACAAATAAGCAAATGGTTTAAATGGTTGTTTTGGTTTCCTTTGGACTTCATTTTGTTGCGGGTGTTGATATTGTGACCTTGGTGGGGGTCTTGGTGGTGGCGCTGTCTTCACTTCTTCTGGTTTTTCATCTTCCCATTCTACCAATCGAAAATTTTGGAAATGATTTTTTAATCTTTGTATCCAAGATCGGAATCCTAATTTGTGTCCACTTCCGGTTCCACTTCCGGTTCCACTTCCTCCATGACTATGTGGTGACTTGACCCCAACCCCACTTGTTTTCCCGCCCGTCCAATTAACAACAACGACATCACTTTTCCCGCCACTGACAACACAAGGAGAACTCCCGTCACAGTTAATGTGCTCCACTTTCTTTTCGTTATTCCACAATTGCCGAATTTTTCTCAAATTCAATGCTGACTCTGACTCTTCCAAATCAGCGGGTTTTACCGCCAAAATTTGTACAAACAAAATTAGTACAAGGTAAATTATTTTACACTTTAATTTTGCCATTTTGTAACAGGCAAAAAAATCTTTCTTCAACAAAAAAAAAACAAAATGAAAAAAATTCACAATAAAATTAACTTGTAAACAATTGGCAAATCAATGCAAAATAAAATTTGGCAACTTCCTTCCGATTCTGTGGTCAATACAAAAATGATGGATAAATTGTCCAATTTTGTCAATGAAATTCCTCTACTTTCACCATTGCAAGAGGGGAGGGGCGTGGAATTTTGGGACGGAAGGAAATGGCCACTTCCTCATGATTCCTGTTTTATGCTTGTGAGGGTGACGCAAGGCTTTCACATTGGAACAAATTTGCAGGAGGCACAAGGGAAAACTGGTTTCGGGATCCTCACCTTCTTTGGTTACCTGTCCATTAGGACAAGACGTTCATTGTTGTTTATTCTTGTAATATCGCTTGGCGTATGTCATTCAGGTTTTTTTAGTTTTTCTTTTCTTCTTCTACCCCCCCCCTCTTGATTTTTGTCTTTACATAACTTTTTCTCTGTTTAATTGAATTGCATAAATAATTTTGCAAATTGATGACACAATAAAAATCCTGTTGTGAATTCTTGATTCTCATCTTTTCTCTCTCTCTTTGTTTGGCATTTGGCAACTTTTTTTTAAAATAGTAATCTGGCTAGTTTGTTAAAAAAAATAAAAACTGATCAAGTTTTAAATGAGAAAGTCCAATTGTAAAACAAATGGAGAACATAGTGCGAGTTTTTTTTGCAGGTGGGTAATTTAATTATTATTGTCCACCGGAAGTTGTAAAAAATTGAAATAAATTATTCAATGAGAAAATAGATTGACTTGCTCGAGGGAAATAAAATTTATTTTTTTCAACTCATAAATTTTAAAATTGTCATTTTCTATGTCACGTGGACTATTTAAAAATTACAGTCAATTTTGACTATTGACTTCAATTTTTTTAAAAATATTTAAGCTTGTTTTAGTGAAAAATTATTTTGTCTTGTGGAAAACAAAGGGTTGAGTCACGAGTGTCGAGTCACTCGACTCGAGTGGCTTGACGCGTCATGAGGCATGAATAAAATGTTGGGGAATAAAATTTAAATAAATAACTTTATTTAAATTCAAACTAGGTATTTTAATTTGATTATAAATTAACATTGAAAAAATTCAATTTTATTTATTTACATTGAATTTAAAATTCATGATGCCCAACACAAGAAAGTGCTGTTCATTTTATTGAGTTTTTGTCAACAACAAGGAAATTACAGTTCATGATCACGAGATCAGAACGCTTCTCAAATCATGGAGATGACGCGTTCCAATTGAATTTTGATGCTGTC
>JAQIVZ010002621.1:0-19362 GCA_034700945.1 Arrhopalites spinosus | reverse complement strand
TTTTTAACTCTCCTGATGGTCTTAACGGACAACGCAAAAATTACTTGGGGGGGGGGGGGGTCACGACTTTTCTTCCAAGCTATGAACCATATAGGTACTTTTCTGCATGTCTTGTGTACACATTGCACAAGTGCAAAAGTCAAAACTTAAAATTCCCTTTCAACAAACTTAAAATTTAAGACCCGTCGTTAGTTTGTCCAGTACTAATGACATTATGGTGCGAAATTTCCAAGAACAATTGTTATGTATTAACTGTAAGTAGTCGTAAAAAATGCTGACAACGTTTTACATAAATAAATAGAAAATCTTCTTGTAACTGACATTTTACGTCTCATAATTTTCTTCCGCTTGAATTGTGATATTGTTTGCTTCATTAATTATTTCCAAAACGAATTTATTATTGTAGGCATCTCTTCATACAAAGTATTACAAAGAATTCTCCATATGAAAAGTGGAGCAAACAAGAGTAAGTGGACAAGGTTAGGGTAAAACCATGTTCTTTGTATAAACTGTACGATAAGTAAAGTTGTAGGCGGAAACATACTCACATAGATCTCAAGATATAGAACAAGACCACATGTGTAGCTCAAGTGTGTGTAATAATATATTTGTGGCCTATATAAAAAATAAACATTAGGGTGAGGACTAGACCAAGGGATCCAAGTGACCAGTCTTTGGATTTAAGGACCAGCTGGTTTTTAGGGAGAGAGAAAAAAGTATGGGGGATAATAGCAGGCACACGTCTAATTGTTGTCGTGTGACAGGCCAGCAGTTCTTTCTCTAATGTTTCTTGAAATTCAACGACTTGGTGAGCACTCAAGTGGAACATTTCCCAAAAGAATGTTTTACTCATACCATTGTGGTATGCTATCTGTACACTGCATATACCTAACATTACAAGCAGATGTTTTACAAAGACTTGTTCCATACAACGTCTTTTTCATTATGCATTTTTAATTTGGTATGACGTCTCTCTCTCTCTTCAATCTACATGGCACAATCTTCCAGCCAAAATTCTCAGTGATGACCCACTATGATCCTTTGTACTGAAATATTTCGTCAACTTTTATCCTTGTTGATTTTTTTTATTCACTTTCCCCAGAAGGAGCCAGTAAAGCTGTATAAATAGACGCCTACACCATACACTGTTGACGTTACTTTATTATGTCATTCATTTTATTATCCCAAGAACCATAATAAATCTTTGCATCTATCTTTATCCTCTTTCGTCTCTCTTGGTTTGAGTTTATCATAAAATGTGAACCTTTGCCATACCATGATTTTTCTTTGATTGGTGATTCCAAGAAGACGACAGAACGATAAAGTTGTCATGAGAAGGCATTTCATTTACTTCTGCATAGTTTCAAAATAAGAAGAAGGACTTTAAATTGAAAACACTTGGCTACAATTTCTTGTCTTTCATTAACTATTATATCAAGGACGGGAAAATAGAGTCGCACAAGTTAAGCACATACAAAAAAATGTACAAGATAACATGGCCAAAATATACGAAGTCTATGTTTAACTATTAAAAGAAATAATGTGGAATTAATGAAGAACATAATTCCTCTTTAACTCTTACCATTTCTTGTCTGGAGCAACAGGATAATATTCTCAACAGTCTGTGTATCTCTCTAGAGAATACCCGAATTCATTCTCCCCCGAACCGAAGACGGGTTTTTAAAAACCCGACTCCCGGCACCCCTCACGTGGTTATTGGATTCAATTTAAAGTGCCCGAATTTTCTCTTTTCTCCTCTTTTCTCTTTTCTTGTTTCTAAATTTTCTCGGAAAAGTCATTCCCCTTCTCGGTTTACATTAGACTTGGTAAAATCTTTACATTTATTTCCTTCTACTTGTGTTAAAAAAACTATTTGGAAAATCTTTCGTGACTCGTGACCATTGCCAAGAAAAAAGTAAACAAATAAAAAAAAAAGTTTTGTGTAGAGAAGTGTCAGTTGCATCTGGGCACATGCAAACGCGTGCATAGTGCATACAGTTGAGAGAGAGTGTGTTATAATCTAATCAATAAAATCCGACAACTTTTATTTTTTCCATGTGATATATTTACATAATAAGAAAATCTATACATTTCACATGCAACTTTTTTTAATACTGCTTATCCAGCTGAGAGGTGACAATTTGTAAAGCACTTTGTTAATTAAAGTACGGAATCATTTTATTAAAACTGTCAAAACAAAGTGAACCTTTTGGAAACGTTTCAATTAAATTCTTTGTTTTTTCTATTGTTAAACTTAGAAAAAGTCAAAACAATATTTTCTAATCAAATGTAGTAATATCTACTGATACAAAATAATGATATTTTTATAGTCTATCCATTTCTGGTTAAACTAAAATTCTAAATGTGAAACCATTCTGTCTAACATATCCATCCATAAGAATTTTTTAAAAACATAATTAAAATTAAATAAATATAATCTACTGAAAAGGAAGAGTAACAATATATTTCGATATACCATTTACCATTTCTAAAATACTTATTGAAATATATTTACTTTTACTATAACACAAGATATTTAATAAGGAAAAGGTCTCTATTTTCTAAAAATCCATTCAAGTCTGAGTCAACAATATTAAATATTAAAATAATATAATAATAATAAAAAGTAACAACAATCACAATAGGATCATTATTTTTTAAAAATAATGACCATCTTTTCTTGACTCCTATAATATTAGACATTAAAAATTAATTTTTTAAAGTTGTACTTAAATATTATTTCTCCCGTGTTCAAATAAAATCCACAAATGCAATAGTCCTAAAGTAAAGTACAATTTTATATAGAATAATAATAATATCACTGTGTACTTACAGATATATCTAGTAAAATGCATTTAATGTAGGTCGTATTATTGTTTATTGTTTTTACAACTGTACACAATATTTAAAAAGAAATTATTTAGAACTAAAGCCAACTCAATTTTATTATTATTATACTCCTACTGTATAATATTATATTGAGTAGAGTTGTGATAAACGAGTCAGCAGTGAAAATGTCACTAGTGTTCAACTAGTTTTCATGAGTGCATATTGATTTAATGTGCTTGCATAAAAGTTAGGGAGCTCAGTTAAAATAAAAGGAGGAGGAAATATATATAAGTTAACATATGTAAACTCTTGTGTGTGTGTACCATATCAAGATTGTTGTTCACGTCCTATAGTTTTAAATACATTAGAGAAGAGAACAAGAACGACGAAACTCAAACTGAATGATAGAGTCGTTCCATGTAGAGAGAGAGAGTCCAGTCAGTCTCAATTGAATGTTATCACCTTCACTGTAGTTAAATGTGTCATCATCATCTGTAACATATCTCTCTCTCTCTCTGTGCAAGTCCTATACAAGCATCATCATACCAGCACAAAAATTTATATTCAAACTAGTCAAATCAAACTAACCAGAGCAAAAAAAATAATAGTCAGATTCAGATAGTGTCCGCTGTTTCAACTCTTACTAGTTTGATCATGTGAAAAAATTTAAAGAGAGTCTACGTGATCCATTTTTACAAAATAAAATTTTGACAATAATTAAATACAATTGTTCACAACTTTTTTTTTCGCAACTCTATTATAGTAGTTGCTAATCAGCCTCCTAATATTTCAAAGTGATAAAAGTCTGGAATTAATACAAGTACATATACAATCTCCATCCTACTCAATAGTGCCTGTGTGTGAATTTAAAAAAATATTTTTTTTTTGCAAGATTTGTACTGGCAAAAAAAATTTTTTATCTCTTTGTATACACAAAGCCATTGTTATACAATAAGGAGGGGAAGAATAAAAGAAGCAACATTCAACATTCCATATTCGTTGGGACCCATGTCTGGTGTAAGTTTTCACCGTTTACAATTTTCTTTCTATTTGATGAATGTAATATGACTAAATTATTCTTTAAGGTGAATGTTACATTATGTTTGAGCTTGCAAATAAAAGCCCCTACAGACAAACTGTTTTTTTGCAATGTTAAATAACTAACCCTCCCTTGTTGAAAGAGGAGAGAGAGAGAGAAGTCTGCTCACCCTTATTGCAATTTATTTGTATAATGGTTAAATGGTTTGGTGCAAATTACACGCACGCATACATACCTTCATACTGTATAACATTCATTCATTATGCAATTGACTAAGGTGAATTTTTTGCACATGATGTGGCAGCTTAGACAATTTTTTTTCTCCGTATTTATTTTATATATATAATATTTTACAATGTAAGTTACAAGGCCTATACCAAGACTCTTTTTTTTTACAATGGAGATGAATTGTAATAGATCCCAAAAAATAAATTTTATACAATTTATCTACACTAGAGCAAAACTCTTCTTTTCATTCAATGTTATCAGATTGTATATAAATCAATGATGTTTGTTATTACAGACACCATTTTTAAACTATTTTTTTTAACCACTTTTGTACACTGAGGAAGTATGGCAGATGGTTTTATACTCTTGTGTGAATCATTTAGTTTCATGTACTGTACATACAATTGTACATTATATTAATTTTGTTTTCCCCACAAGGAATTTGAAAAGAGAGAGAGAGACTAGCCCCCAAAAAAGTGATGCCTTCTTGTTATTTGTTTAGCATGTTTTTGACCGACAGAGTCAGCTTATAGATAATTTAACTTTTTTGACGGTGATGAGGATTTAGTTTTATTCACTCTTCTTCTCTCACTGAGTCACTCTCTAACTGACTAGAGTACAAGTTGCACAAAGTTTGTGAAAGAGATAAAGATTCTTCAAGTTGTAAGACTTTTGACTTTGAGAGTGAGTTATAATTTTATAGACTTGGTTTTTTTTCAAATCTGTATCTTTTCCTCTGTATCTCTCAATTCAATCGTGTCTCAAGTCTCAAGTAGCTTGAAGGATCAAGGAAACCTTAGGATCATGGAATCATCATCTTGAGAAAAATCATCCCACCCAAGTTGAATTGAAGTTAAGGGCTCAACTCTTACATAATCCTATCATTGTAGTAAAAAAAATAATATATATATATATATTATATATATTCTTCAATTGTTGAAAAGTGACTTTAGTCAGTATTGTCCTGGAGAAAAAAAAGCCGCTCCTATAACTCAAACTGAGTATAGTTTCTATCCAGTTAATAATATGTGCTGACTTTTCCATAATGAATTATTACAATAGTGCTAGGACCATATGGACCTGTAAAAAAATGAAGACACATAAAGATATTTTATATGAATTATGAATGAAAATAAAAAGTTTTGAACAGTTTCACTCAAGTACCTCTCTCTCTCTGTTAAATTTTTACTGGTGAACACATAACAAATCCTCCCCGTTTTCATCCATAACAAGGTACGTCGTTTTGTGTATTGTTATTGAGCAGTCTGTTGCACAAACTGAGTAATATGTGTTCAGAGTATGGATACATAGAAATAGAAATACACACTAAAATATTATTACTTGTCCGATTGCGCCTTTGGAACATACACTAAACAACTGCAACACGTTCCAGTCGACACACTGCCGTGTGTGTGTCACTTGGAAATAATCTTGCTTTCAGTCGACCCATAGCAAACAGTAAGGAACTATTTTGAAGGGTCTTCTCTTTCTCTCTCTTTCTCACTTTATAAAGGGTCTACTAGTGTCAGAGAAGTGCGTGCCGGAAATTGAATAAGGGTGCAGCAGTAAGGAGTCCTTGTACAATATAAATTGTATCCCTCTCTCTCTGTCTCTCTGTTGTAAAACATTTAAAATTTTAACTTTTTGTTACTCTTCTACTTGCTACTTGTGACCAAGGTAGAGTAGGAGAGTAGAGAGGCAAGGCAAAGTAGACAGTACGATTATTCAATAAAGAAAAATTATATAAAGAGATAGAAATTTAAATTTTATACTTTATCATAATTACAAACTGTACTAAGAGCGGATTAGACAAACATCTGTGGTATATAGTGCATAACGATAGTTCTATATATAAATAAAATATACACACACAAGTATATTTAATTATAATATTATTTTTTTTGACTATATAATATCAAAAGGTTGGGCAGTTAAAGGTACAAGATGCATATTATTACCAATTACAAATTTGACCCCGGCAGGCAAGGAGCAAGGAAGCAGGCAGGAAGGAGATGAATATCTTACTACAACGGCCAACTTAAGACTCAAGACATCGTCACTTTTTTAGACTTGTACACTCTACTCTACAACCACACAGACACAAAACTTATTGTAAAACTGACTTCACTTGACTAATCAAATCCCTTGTAGATACTCCTCAAAAATCTTCCTTTGCCACGAGTGTGTACTGTGGATGCAAAAATATCATTTTGCCGGAACTTTTTCCTGTTTTCCACTTCCCCTTTTTTTGTTCAGTGACAAAGTATTGAGTGAGTGCCATTTGTGAATTTTGGGATTGTAGTCAATTTTTGTGATTGTATAAATTAATTGGAGCTCAAAATGAGTGACTGTGGGAAGAGTGGAGGAGTAGGGAAGGGATATGGAAGATTGAGTGGTGGTGGTAATTGTAGAGAATATTCTGTACAAAGTGTCAAATGTAGTGCAGACTATTGTCCAAATGAAAATATTGTTGGAGTCCAAGGAGCTGAGATTCAACGTTTGAGAAAAAATGTAAAATTAATCAGTCGAGAGAGGGATGATCTCATTTGTGAAGTGCATCAATTGCGAATGGAAATTTTAGCCATGGGTCTTGGCCGTCTGGATTCATCATCATCATTGATTGTCGATGATGTGGATGTGGATGAAGACACATTGGCTGAGGACTGTCCATCACCTGACAATGAAGATGATGAGGCTCTCATCAGTGCACAACATCGCGGCACGTGTGTGGATGATGATGTCAAACTGAGGTAATTAATTTTTAAAATATTCTTATTTCTATTAACTTGCATCTATTCATCATACACCATGTTCATGCATAGTCGTCATTTCCACATACATGTATTTTTCTAGTTTTATTGTAATTGAATACATTTTCACAAGAAAAACAGTATGAAATTTCAAAATGAAAGTCATTAATTCATTTATGATTTATTTGCCTGTTTTTTTGCACTAAATTTTACGGTCTCATAAATTTGTTTGCAAATTATTTATTTTATTCTAGCAATTCTTTTCTCTGGTTTCTCCATAACTCTTCTTTTTTTTCATAAAAAAATGGAAATGTAATCCAAAAATGCAGTTTGCAATTTGTAAATAATTTAGAATTGAAGGGAATCTTCATCTTTTAAATAATTAATCTTTATATCATAGAACTTGATCCATTTTAAAAATATTATTAATGCCTTTAAAAAGAGTATTAAATAACAATTCAAGTTAAAATTTTCATAGAAAACTAAGAGTTAATAAGCATGTAGAGAATTTAATATATTTTTAAAAGTAATTAAAATTATTGACTGTAAATAGTTCCCTTTACTACGTACCACATAATTACTCTGAACTTTTTTTAATTACCCCTCTCTCTCTCTATCTATTCAGATAAAATATTTGTGTTGGTTAAATAAATGTGACTTAAAATATTTTCTCAATTTCATAACTAAATAAATATAATCATTTAATATAAGAGCAGTAAAATAATTTAAAATTTTCTACTCCAAATTTAATTTCTTAATCAAAAGTAATTTGAAGATGATTTACTGTATCTATAAAATTACTCCAATTTTTTTTAAAAAAGGATAAATCTTTAAATACTCGTATGTACTTATAAAGTTTGAAAGTCAATTTTTAAGAATGAAAGGTGACTTTGAAAGTTGTTAAATATAATTTTTTTTACTCCTCCTCTTTAAACGATCACCAATCATCAAAGCATGAAGCCATTAGACTTAGACTCTGTTAAAAGTTCATGTCAGTTCATTTCTACTGTAGAATTTACAGTGTAGATAAAGTCATAAATATTATATATATGCATTTAATATATTAAATGTACTGGGGGGTAGCTAAAACTGTTTAATTTTTTAATTATGTGCTGCTTACCATATATGTGTATAGAGAGTCCAACTACAAAAACATGAAGAATTGATGACGACTCACCACTTTAGCTTCCTTTCCTCTTAAAGCTGACGCCACAGTATTAAGTTAAAAAATTGTGTGAACATGTGACGATGTTAAAAAAAATCTTTTCTTGTTTTAAATATTCAAATAAGCCAGTCAAGAATATTTTTTCTAAATGTTTTTCTTTACTCTTGTCAACGTTTCATTGACAAATATGAAACGGCATGACCTCAGCGTCAATTTTGATATTTGCTTAAGTAGAGTCATTCCTCAATTTGTCCCTTTCATTTGCACAACTAAAACTAGTGATAATATTTTTTAAAAAAAGAAGACTGGAAATGAATAGTTAAAGGAGATCCCATGGCTCGTCCTTTTCTTGTCACAAAATCTATCCATGAAACGTATTTTTATGCTTCATATATATTTTAAATGGGTTCTCAGCTAAAAATTTAATAACTTATATGTAGTTAACTGGGCTGAGAATCTTTTTAAAGTTTTTTTTTGATGATCCCATATTCTTATGATGTATATTGATACCACAAAAATAATAAAATTGAGTTCTTCATTGGAAATGGAACCACATGTGACATACTCGTCTCGTATGTATATATATTTTTCAATGCTAATTGTGCTTTAATTGCAAAAAAATGTCTATTAAAATTTTGGGCGTATAATAATAAAATATATTTCAAACTAGTAAACTTTTTTTGAGTATTAATTTAAAAATAATGATGTGTGCTCTCCATGTACATACATATTATTACAGAAAAAAAAGTTGTTTAATATTATTGACCAAGGCAAGTTTGCCGTACCCAAAAATGTTGATATTAAAAATATATATATGTTATTCGTGAATCAAAGATAAGAAAAAATAATATTATTCAATGAAATTGAGATCTCCATTTAAACTTTCAAGAAAGAGAGAGAGAGAGAGAAAAGGACGGCTCTTTCTCCACACGAGTATTTCACTACGTCATGACTTGAATGAAAATAAGAAAACTCTCCCCTATTTTTTTTATTGATAGACATGAGACTGAATGTGAAGGACTCTATTTATTCTTTAAATCCTCATCCTCTAGGCTCAATGAAAAGTAAGAGTGTCTGTGAGATGATAAAAAGTTAAATAATAAACAGAGCATTGTATAATATATAGAATCTGTAACATATAAATTATATTGTGGGGTCAGGAATTGTCAATATATCAAATACTTTGTTTGATTAGGACCATATGTTGACCGTTGACGTACCTACGTAAATATCCGGAACTCTTTCTATTTAATAATAATACCGGAAATGTAAAAAAGTCATCATTTTCTCTCTCACTTTTCTCTGGACTTTTAAACCCCGAGGAAATTATTTGGTAATCGTGTAAACTAATAAAAGGAATTCATTTTTTGATTTGACGTCTGGTCATTCAAGATTATTTAGAAGAATTGTGTACAAACCATAAAGGTATTAAGCGACAAAAGGAAAATATTTTGTACAACACACACATCATACATTGAAATGTTCATCCCCCCTCTCCCCCTCCCTCGTAAGCTCATCTTATCTTATGTACACTTGTGAATGTCAGCCGGTATTCTTTGTTAAAAATAAAATGACGACAAAGGAAAAATTCTCAGCATGAGTGCCAGTTGACTGAGCTGCTCCCCCCACCTCTCTTCCTCTTTTGATTGTTGAAAAAACTTCAATTTTTAATGTCTTGATATTCAAATCATCCCATTTCAATTTTTTTTTGATGCCTTCATGTCTACAATATTCAAAATATTAAGAGATGAGTCAATCCATGTGTAATTTGAGTGTACAGATGCTCATTGTTTGAGATTCAGAGGATAAAATGTTTTCAGTTGGATTACGAGTTATGAGTAAATGTTGAGTGACTATTTTGCTTCTCTGGGTGTCAACAAATTGATTGGAATTTATAAATGTAACGATTTAATGTATTTTCTTTTCTTTTGTTGACTATCACTATGTTGGAAATGGAAATTGGAGCATGGGGTGAAAACTAAGGAATCAAAAAAGGGAAATGGTCAATACAAAATTATTTTCATGGGGTGTACTATTTAGAGAGAGAGAGAGATGGTGGTTCCAAAAAACTTTTATTTTATGTCCCAAGGGATCAAATTGTTCCGCCTGATCCTAAGTGCGCCTGTAGGGGTGACTACTTATGGTAATGTTTTGGATTGGAAGGGATCAAGTCCATTCAAGTGGAGATTATTCGATTAGAGAGAGAGAGAAGAATTTTCATCTGTATCAGCCTACATTAATATGTCTTGTAAATAGTAAATTTATGAAGCATGATGAGAAAGAGAGAGAGAGAGAGGGATTTTAGAATATATTTCTTTTATTTTTTCTCAACCTCAAAAGATTTTCATCCAAAAAATATTTTAACCTATTTCAAACACTTTTTCTTTTTGACATTTACGACTCCCTTTTTCTCTCTTTACTCAACACTCCCTTGATTTATAACATTAACATTACACTTTGTACGTTTCATTACAAGTTACAAGTTTACTTTAATTAAATTTAAACTGTTGATTACAGTATTTAATTCCCAAAGCTTGTTAAATTCAATTTAAAGAAAATTCTTGGTTAGGAAATTGTATAATTTTAAAAAGAAAGCCGACCTTTTGATTAGTAAAATTGAAGTGAAAACATGAGGATGTGGATAATGGTTAATTTCAATATTTTAACACTTACACAAAATCATCATCTTTTGACTGTTTAACAGGTAAAAGGAAAGGTAAGAGAGACTCCATGGGGGTCTCATCATAAACTAACAAGGAGAGAGAGAGAAAATTAAATGTAATGAGTGCTTTCCCGTCTTTTTTAAATGTATAATTGAATGATTTATTGAGATGGGAAAAAAGAGAGGGGCCACATTGGGGAAAAGGTACGACTGGTCATGGACCATTGTCCCTCTAATTTTCTTGTTGGGATTTATGAGATGGGAGAAAGAAAACTTCTTTTTAGGTGTTATACCGTTTATAAATAATTTAAGGGGAGGGGAGGGGGGACCCATGAAGAAATGGACAAAATTTTATATGAAACACTTCATTGCTTCCTCCTTACAATTATTCTAATGCCATATCAATGTTCTAATGTGTGACTTTTACTTTACAAAGTTATTTTTGATGGGCAAAGGAAAATACCTAGGGATCGGATCGATGGTTGGTCATAATTTTAAAAACATTTTCATGGCTATAAAATGCTTATTATTTATTATTCTCCCTTTTTTCACCAGAAATATCTTGAACTGTTTCTGAAGGGAGAAATTGTACAGTCAAAACATTTTCGGTTCAGGTTTACTAACGGAAATGAAAAATGAAAATTTTACAATTATTACCCCACAAAAAGGTCTTGTTTGAAGTGGCCGATTCTACAAGTAAAATAATTTCTACTGTTTTTCAGTAATTTGTTTATTGTACATAATATAAGTTTCTAAGCATTTCTACAACATTCAATACGGTAAAGGCACCACAAAGTAAATAATCTACATAATAATGTGGATACACAAGGATTTGTAATATTTAATTAATATTTTTTGACACGAATGAATTGTACAATGCCACACGAGGGGAGACACGTCAAGTGAAGATGGTGGACAAAAGAATATTTCGTCTTTTGTTGTTCCATGTAAATCTCCGTCTTAACGATCCCTTATTGTTCATTTTGTAATCTTCCCAAGTCCCTCTTTTTTTACCCTCAACTCTATGAACTGTGAGAATGAGGAAAATATCTAAAAAAAATCTTTTCCTTTACAAAGCACACAAAGCAACAAATGAGGAAGACGGTAAGGGAAAAGTTGTTAAAAGTAGGTCCTAAAGTAACATCTTTTTTCAAAATCTAGAAAAAAATATGGAACCGACTGTCACAAAGAGAGAAGGATCTCAACAATAAAGCTGTAACATGTAGACGGCAGATCATAAAAGTTAAAAAGTGGTGACATTGTATTCTTAGCTCCTTTGATTGAAATGATGACATAGTTTGGATATTGTAAAATGATGAGTGTCCATCAAAGAGACTTAAAAAATGCTTAATATTTCTATTACTTATTTACATGTCTATTCTACATACTCACCTCTGTCCATGTGTCATCTAAAATTTAAAAATTAAGGATAACGATGTAGAAACATGTCAGCTCTTTGAATCTCATCTACATCTTCAAGTTGATGTGCCGCAGAGATAGGTAGAGAGAGACTTAACAAAGCTGGGTAGACGAGATTCAGATTCAGAAGCAAGGGTTCATACAGATATGACACCATAAACAAGTAAGACAATTTTATTTCTTGTATATGTGACATGGAAATATAGATACATCAGTATTCATTTCAACCCCACACTCAACATGATACCCCCGAATAGAATAACAATGAGAAATAATAAACATTGATCTCATATTTAAATTTTACTTGGTTCTCTTCGTCCAAGAGAACTTGCTTTTCATCTTTAATGGTCCAAGAATTATCATTTCTCATTTCATTCATACAGAGACATGGGCTAAAGATACTCTCTGGGTACTAAAATTGTCACTAATAATTTTCCTTGTTCCTTTTTCTCTGTTTAGTTAATATTCCTAAACAATTTTTTTTATTAATAATTTTATTCTAAATTTTACAAAAGCGCCTGACCTTGTCGTGTGTGGATTTTAATGTTTTCTGTTTATTATTGGGAGTATAAAAATTCATGACATGAGACTACTTAAAAGAGTATACGATTCTACATGTAAAATATTTAATATTTTAAGCATCAAGTACAGGGATTCTTATAATATAAAATGGGACGTGCAACCATATTTACATTTATTTTATAATACAACTTTTAACTCCTTATTCTTTAACTCTCCATCATTTTCATTTATTTTATCATTTATCTGTCACGAGAATGAGGATTGACAAGGAAATTCCTTGTCCATAGAAAAAATATATATAAGAGGCTTGTACTGAGAGGACACAGGAGGGAAATGTTCAGTTGAAATATGTTTCTTTATTAAATTTAATGAATCTAATTCTAAAAATGCATTGAGGCGGAGGAGATGGAGTCCAGAGTTTATTTAACTCCAACTCCCCCCTCTCTCTCTCTCTTGTGTAAACCAAAAGTAGCTGGACCATTACTACATTTTGAGTTGTTGTATCATTCCTTTTATAGAGTCCCATTATTTGTATAATATATTTCATGTGTTATGAGACATGGGACGCTATCCTGCCATTACTGCCCCACATTTTATATATGACCTCCTCCTCCTCCTACTTGTACATATATCTATTTAGGATGAATAGATGATTCCATATATACATTACGAAAATATTAGGGGCATTAAACATCAAGAGGATATAAATATATCTGTACAAGATGTTTAATTGGATGCACAAAAGCTTCTCTCTCCATTTTTTTGAAGCAGACACAACACACTCAAAAGATTAAACATAAGATACAAACATACATGTTAGTTTTGTACAGACATATTTTATGCCCTTTACTATATTTCTATTATAGTAAATATCACTTCAGTCTTAATTGAGGAAGGGTAAGGGTAGCAGAGTTACAAGTCTCAAGACTATTTTCAAAAAATTTCTTTTATTATTTTTAAAAATATTTTCATTTTCATAATTTTTAAAAATCCTGTACCAGTTTTTTGTGTCTGTACAATATTTATGAAACTTTTGTGGGTACATTACTGGGTAGAATTTAAAAGTTTTAAAATTAAATGCCACCGAGTGCTTCCTCCATTTAAATAATTCAGTTTGAAATAAAATAGTCATGAAAGTTAAAGAGTATTTTTGACTACTAGACAGAGACAAAAAGTGCATTCATAAAATTTGCATGGGTTGAAAATCCCAGATGGCAAGTCAATATTGAAGAGCAAGTTTTCAGTGTATAAAAAAAGAAAAACCAAAAGAGTTGAATAATCAGTTTGTATGAGAGTGAGTGTGTGTATACATATTCAATGTGGAGATGTGTTCAAGTTAATGATCGACAGAGCCACAAACCTCGTGTCATGTATCTGACTTAAAATCTTTGACAGAATAAATTTTTACAGACTTGTCTCTGTAAACTGAACAAGTCTTTTTTTACATTTTCCATGTTTACTCTTTTTATTCTTCTTTTCTACATTCAACATTCAATGAGGGGGCAGTCATCAAAAAACTTTTAGTTGATGAGAGAGAGAGAGAGAGACTTGTACAAAATGTTTTTTTTAGTGTGATGAAATTCAAAAATCGACACCCCATCATTTCAAAGAATGTCGTATAAAAACGGAAACTGAAAGTTAAAAGGGACGAACGAGTGTACATAAAAAACAGAGAAAGAGAGAGAGAGACAGAGACGAAGAAAAAGGATTTAACCTTTTAAGACGGAGGAACAAGCCATGAATCTTATGCAGAAAAAGTGAGGAAGTTAAAAAAAAGTGCAAAAAAAAGAATTCCTCCTTGGGGTGTTTTCTTGACTTGTTTAAAGAGTCTCAAAAAGAAGAAGATAGAACAGGATGTGTAGCATTAGAATTCTTTCCACTAAAAAGACGTCTTCAAAAAAAAAGTTAAATGAATGGTGCAAGTATTTATTGAGTTTACATGGAAATGAACGCACGGATTCTATTAGACTTGAACATTGAATGAGAATTGTGAATTTTAAATTGAATTATCTTGTTTTTTTTCACTTTGAATCTCAACACAAAAGAGAGAGAGAGAAAGATGAGGGTAAAGCCAATTCATTAATTGATTGGTTTTCACTCACAAGAAAAACGTGAAGAAATATTATTCCTTTAATTGGTTCTATTTAGCAATTTGTTTTTTTTATCAAAAAAAAATCAAAAAAGATTCTGTCTATCTAGTGTAACATGTTTGAGAATTGAAAGAGGGAGAGAACAAGTTGAAGAATTTATTGCATGTAGTCGGTCAAAAAAGAGGAGAGAGAGAGAAAGACGGACGTAGAAGAGGAGAGAGAATGAATTACATACAAGAATCCCCCATGAATACCAAACGGGGTCCCAAGAGTTAAAATCTTGTTGAGTTTAATTGTGCATTCCATGGACTTGTGCTCAACTCTTCACTTTCAAGATCATCTTTTCTTTCTCTCTCTCTCTCTCTCTCTCAGAGACTAAAATGAATAAAATGGCAAAAAGAAGAGTATAAGCCACAAAATGAGAAATGGATGACTGAGATTTCGTTGAGAGTCAAAAAAGTGAAAATAAGTGCAAGTTTATCTGTACCACAAAAAAATGAGATTTTAGATACAAAACAAAAAAAAAGATTCAATATTATTGCAACTAATAAAATATATACTATATATATATATAGTTAAATTTAATGACACTATATGACCAAATAAACCATCTGCTTGGCTCATAAATTCCAACTAAAAAAAATTCTCTCTCCCTCTCTGCTCTCTGTAAAATAGTTTTTTTTGTGGTAAAATTCCAAATCACAAAAATTCCTTAGTGCAGACTGCAGAATATCAGTAAACTGCAATTCTTCTGACAAAAGAAAAGAGTCTTCTTTTTTTTCATGTTCAAACATGTTAAATTGACTTTAAAAGAAAACTTACGATTTTCAAAAAACTTTTATTGTGATGAGTATACATGTTTGAGAGTTATAAGAGAAACGGGCAAAAATTGTAAAGGATAAATATTCCAAGAAAATTCCAAGGGGGGCTATTATAATCACAACTTGTTTTTTTTGTGTTCTTGTCTCCCATGTGACATGTGGGTGTTCCAATAGTGTTGATGTGATGCAATTCCTTTTTTTTTGTGTGTGAATAGTCCTCGTAACCTTTCAAGACGAAGAAGAGAAAAAAAAGATGAACATTGAAACTTTTCGTCACGCTACTTTGCACTTTGTGTGACTCATAAAGGAGGGGATTTAATTGATGGAATTTTTGTTTACTTGCTTTTATAAATGTAAAACTGAATTTCAGTAATGGTTAATGGAGGGTCATTTGCAAGATAGAAAATAAAAGGATAAAAGATACTCATCCAGCTGACTAACATTGAACCCCCCTATCCCCTTCCCATGTACTAAAAAGAAACCAAGAGGAAATACAACTTCCGGTATGGTTCCATTTTCCATATTTTACCACAGTAGTTTTCAGTAGTACAGTATTGATTTTTGGATCAATTCAAACATCTTCCATTTGCCAGTCTCTCTCTCTCGTACAAAGCACTGGTGAAAAGATAATATTAATGGCTCTTGTCTTCTCGTTGTGAAGAGACTAGAAATCATGTAGGAAAGTATAGAGACTGCCACACCACACAAAAAAAACGTTTCCTTTCCCTTTTACTTATGAGCTGTAAATTGCCCTCACCGACATAAATTTCAGAGAGAGAGAGCATCCCAAAGAGATTGTTACAGAAAAAAACATTGTAAATTTATGTCATTTTTTTAACTCAACCCCTCCTTAGATTTATTAAATTGATTTCTCTCAATAAAACAAAATGAACCAATTTTTTTCTTTGTACAAATGACAAATGAGTAAATTGTCAATTTGACAAGGTTAACATTTTTTGGTTTATTTTGTTTTAAATTAATTTTAAAAAAAATTACATAGGTATGTCTAATGTCATCCGTCAAATTTTATAATTAAATTTGAAGGTAACTTTTAATATGAAATAATCAATTTAAAAAAGAATTTAGAGAAACTTTTTTTAATACCTGAATGGAGAATAACAACTAAAATGTGAAAGTTACAATTAATGACAGTTTTTTTATAACAACTTAAAAATATTAGAGTTTTTTTACTGACCTTTGACCGATTAAGTGCATGAGAGATGAAAGATTAAAAAAGAGTCAGAGTCTGCCTCTGTAGTAAATTACAATAGAGCTATGGCTGCAGTTATTAAAAAAAAGAGTTTAAAATTATTTTATGTACTAACCTTTACCTTGTACAATGATTTTAACGATGTACGATAATAAACTTGAAGCCCCCCTCTCAAAAAAAATCTCAGTAATCTCCCAAATTAAAAATATATAAAAGTTGCCCCCTAAACGTAACGTTATATTTGTAGTCCAATGCATTACGTCTAACGGTCTCCTTGTTGAGTAATCATTATTTATATATATAATAGACAACAAACACTTAAAAGCTAGATTTAAGTTGCAGTGATATACATGTACATATATATTTGACTTCCCGTTGCAAAACTAAATTACTCATAATATGTACTTAAAATGATCTTTCTGGTCAGTTTAAAAATCTTTTTTCTTTGAGCTTCATGGTGTTCAAATGATAATGGAGGAAAGGGGTGGAGTGGGGTTTTTCTTATTGTATGAAGTGAAAAAAAATATTTATGGCCAAAACTGCTAGACATTAATGGAATTTAATCTCAAAGGAGATAGAGCACAACGGAAATTAGACTGGAGATGTATCTCTACATTTAAAACTCTCAAAAAAGTCTACTAAAATATGTACAGGAGTAGAGGAGTAGTCGTAATAATTTTACAAGTAGACTCGTATATATGTAACAATTGAATATAAGGAAGAATTATACAAAATCTTGCAAGTGTAACGAATACACTGGGATTAATAGAGGTAATTATACGGTATGAACCATCCTCTCCCACTATTTTTAATGAGGTGAGGAAGTGAGGAAGTGGAAACGAAATTTATTCTTTGAGAATTCACGAGGGCTGCCCTATTCCTCCTCTTCTATGTTTTTGAGCCACAATCTCAGATAAAGTTTGAGAGATAAGGAATTTTCAGGTTGAGGTAATTAGAATTAATTCAATTTTAAATGTATTGACAGAAATCTATTTATTTTTAGATTTATCTTTCATACATGAAGATGAAGAAAATTGAAGAAGACAAGTGTAATATTAAATATTATTTTAAATTGAATTTAATACACAAGTCGTATTTTTCGTGGCTTTTAGAACATCAAATAATGATAATGATGATGGATAGATAAATAGACAAGTGTAGAAAATAATTCTTCAAAATTATTTATGCTGACGAGTATTAAATTCTCCATCTTCTGAGAAATAATTGATTGATATTGGAATTGACTCTGAAATTTTATAGACAGATTTGCCACAGAGAGAGAGAGGGAGATGATCTTTGGTGGTAAATTTTGGTTGACAGTGATGAAGATTATTGCATCTTAATAGACTTGTCTCTTTTTTTTCTAAAAAATACTGTACAAGTTTTTGATAAAGGTAAAGTGCAAGAAAAAAAGATTATGGATTATGTTGAATGGTAATGGATGTCTGTCTATATTATAAATGTATCTTTATGAGAGAGAAATTTCAATAAGATTTTTTTTAAAACACTAATCTCTCTCCAAGTTTAATAGCCTCACCGGTTTATCCTTTGTTTTTTTATGATTTTTCCCCCCTCTCTTCTGTACACAATTGTGTGGGTCATATAAAATATTAATGAAATGGAAATTCTTTATGCTTTATGGTCAATCATTTGGAGAAGGGAGGACCTCTCTCTCTCTATTTTTTTAATATTCATAAAATTGAGATAAATGTAAAATATTATACAATTTGACGGAATAACAAACTCATAGCTTCCTCGACTTGACTTGAGTGCATTTTGGCCTCTTATTTGTCAAGTCCAAAGGGAAAATAAAAAAAAAATCCTCATAATAATATAGTGCTCACAATCTACATTTTTTTGAACCACAATTCTCACCGTCATCACTTCCCCCACTAGACCTCTAAATTCTTCAGACGCTATGGGGCATTTTCCCCCTATTTAATTTATCGAGTCCTTTAATTCAAAATCTTTACCTCTCTCAAGACTCAAACTCTGAAAAAATGAACTTTGACTTTTTGACGAATTAATGAAATTTAATATAGGAAATTAGTAGAAACCTTAGTCATCATGTGAGCTTCAATTTAATTTAAAAAATACAAGACTCAACTCACAAACAATATAATATAATTTTTTTATGTCAAGGAATCAGGAATCACCTTCTCAACTTACGCACAATTTTTCATGCAATGCAACTGACGGCATTACTGTACCTCATTATAATCTGAGAATATCAGTTAGTTGAAAAAAAAAATTTACCCAAGGGCTCTTCAAATTTTGCATGCCCTTGTCAACTCAATTGTTATTGAATATTTTATTTCACTTCGAGTTTAATTCCAAACTTAATTACAGATATGTCCTTAGTTGTAAAAAATTGTCCAGTATTTTTTTATATACAATTTTATTATTGTTATGTTTAAAAATATAAGCAAACTTTTTTATACACAAGAAACACGAGAGGATTGACATTTACAATGCATAAGTCAGAGAGTTAAGTTGAGTACATACGAGGGGAGATCAAAAAGTAATGATTATGATTTTTTATCTCCGTTTGTTGTAAACCGATCACCAAGATATTTGAGTATGTTATACTAGAACTTGTTAGAGGTCTACATAAAAAATTTGAAGTT
>JAQIVZ010002620.1:0-19367 GCA_034700945.1 Arrhopalites spinosus | reverse complement strand
CAAAGAGGCAAAAAAGTTTCAAAATTAATTTTTACCCCTGGTGGGTCGATTTAATGGGGTGAAAATGACGAAAAAAACCACAGTGCCCATCTCATGTACCATATGTAAATACGCTTCCGGCCCATGTCAATCAATCGAGGCAATTTTGGAGACCATCGACGTCTCAATGGGGCCAGGAACTCGGAGGGAGAATTAATGCCCAAGGAAATTGTCGTCATGCCCTCGGGGGTGGGTGACAGTCAGTGGGCACCTGAGGAATTTTCCAATGTAAAACATGAAAATGGGTCAAATTCGAATCCTCCAGTACAATTAAATTTGAGAGCAAAGTCAATCAGTGAAATATTTCAAATTAAATAAAAAAAATTTTTTTATTCAATTTTTTGGCGGTTTTTTTTTTAATTTTTAGCAATAAGTCAAACAAAATTCGTCTTTGGTGCCTTTAGAAGGATTAAAAGTTTGTTGTTTGAAGGCAAAAGATTCATAAACATGTTTGAGACTTTCTTCATTCAAATCATAATCTTGAATTACTTTGGAAAATTCTTGCATCATTTGTTGACATGTATTAAATATTAATGACCATTTAAAATTCCCGGTTTTTCCTACTATTGGCTTTATTGTTATCTCAATTGAGTCCTGTCAATCAATTTTAATTTTTTATTAATAATTATTTTCTATTTTAATTTTAAAATATTTTTACCGCTGATTCATTACGAAGAATACTCCCAAGGAATAATTCACTGACACGTGACTTGACAGCTGTCCAATCAGAGAAGGAAGTTTTGGTTTGAAATTTTATACTGAGAATAATTCGACTCTCAAATTTATTCACGAGGTCAAGGGGTCTCATACAACATTGAATTTGTCCATTGACTAAAATGGCCACTTGTGTACAAAATGAACCCAAATTCTCTACACTGAAAAAAGACATATGACACATCAATTTTAATTAGCGGAAAATTCAAATTTAATTGACTAACTCGGAAGAAGTTAGAATAATAATTCGTCCCGTGTTATTCTTGAGGTGGTCCATAATCATCCAAAATTGTCTCTTTGTAAAAGGATCCAAACTCCTTAAGGGCTCGTCCAAAATCAAAATTGGCGGGTCACCAATGAGGGCCATGACCAAAGCCAATTTTCTTTTCATGGCTTCCGTGTAATATTTTAATTGACAGTTACATCGGACGAAACCTTTTTTCATAATATTTATTTAATTCAAATCCTAATTCAAAATTTTACCGCCAAAATAAATTACCCAATAAAGTAAACCACTTATTCATATGAATTTTAATCTCTTTTTCTGGAATTCCCCTTAATCGGCCCATTAATTTAACTAGAGTAATCCCGCGCATATCTGGAATATCCCGAATGACCTCATCGCCAGGACTGCAGTATCCCACATCTTTCAAATACTGTACAAAATAATTAAAAACCCGCCAAAAACAATTTAAATATACTTCATCGCCAGTTTACCGCCAAACTAGTAGACAATTGGTCGAGAGTAGACCCAAAGAAAATGTGACCTCTCGTTGGTTTATAAATCCGCGCCAAACATTGAAGCAAAACAGTTTTTCCCGCCTTGTGCGGCCCCACAATCCCCAACAATTCCCCTGCCCCCACAGAAAAATTTATACTAGAAAGGACTTGAGAGGCAAAAGGTCCAAAAGAGAATTTCCGGGTCATGGCCTCCACCAAAAAATATTTTTTGGGAACCGAAATATCTGATCAAAAAAAACAACACAAAAATTTGAATTTGGCGCTCAATTTATTTAAATAAAAATAATAAAACCTCACCAACTTGAATAGAAACACTTTTAGAAGGTAAAGCATCCTTCTCAGGGGGGTCATTGACCCCACTGAGGTCCTCACTGACATCACTTTGTCGACTATGACGTCTCTTCAAATATTTCTCATGGACTCCGTACTCCAATAAAAGTAATTGAAATGTGGCCAACAAAATGTGAATTACCAGGGCCAACACGTCAATAATAAGACTGTCCAAGTGCGGGAAATTTAAATCCAAATATGGCTTCTTATGCTTCCATTTTCCTGTCTTGTAATAAACTACAAAAAACAATTTTAGACGTCCATTCTCCAGCTAAAATAAAATAAAAAAGCTCACCACAACATGACCTGTCAATAAGGTCACTATTCTCCTTGTACAGTTGAGTAGTATTACAAATGGCTGACCTCACAAGAGGTGACATGAGGTCACATCTCCCATTGTAAGTGGCAATTGAAATTAAATGAAAAAATCCCGAGACAATATTATACGGTTGAAATATTCTACACATTAATTTCACAATTTGGATTGGCGTCCCTTCAAATATTGTCGTCAAAACAAACAAGAAGATTCCTACAAAAAGAAAAGAGCGGCAAATTTAAATTTTAAAACTAAATTTTCCACCATTTTTTACCTGCCACTTGATTATACGACAGCATGGCATAAAAGCAAGTCTTTGGTCGAATAAAAATGAAACTGAAACTGTAAGACACTAAAATGGAGCCAATCGTCCCCACTGCCATGAAAATGACTAAATAAACTGTAAAAAATTAAAAAAAATTAAATTATGATTGGCGCCACAATTAAAATTTAAAAACTAACTAGTAAATTCAGCTTTGGCAAAAGTATGATGGGCAGGGACAAAATAGCACATGAGTGTGTTGAGACTCCCTACAAACATCCCTATGAAAAAATCAAAGACAAGGAAACTCATCCAATAGACTACAACACTCAAGCCAGTATTTAATTGGATTTTCTTCAACTAGAATTCAATTTAAAATTAATCGTCAAAAAAATTTAATATTCTTAATTAAATGTTACCATCAAAACCCTTTCAGTGAGAGGCTGGGCTATGAAGCCGGACATGCAAATAAAAAATCCAAAAGAGAGACTGATGGCATAACAATAGGCAGGATCCCAATCAAAGCCTTTAACAGTGTTCAAATAGAAGGCCAGTATGTCCTGCACATTAAAATGGAGCGCCAAATTTAAATTAATTATTGTCAAAAATGATTTTATTTGTTTTCTTACGTCATGAGACGACTGAATGGAATGAATGATGACCTGAAGGGAGACGACATGTTTTTTTAGAGCCAGTTTGAGATACGCATTGAGGAGAATAGACAAGGAGGCGGGGGCGGCGTGAAAAGCAATGGGAGAAAACATGGCGATGACTGAATCATTTATTTCAACTCCTACAACATATTTGATCATAGCTTTCTCCGAATTGGCGGCAAAAGTTTTTATTTTATTTTCAAAAGAATCAATGTCTTCATGCATGGTCATTTTCAATTCATTGACGTAACGAAAATAGAAATCATTCTAAAATAAAATAATATTTATTATTTAAATTTTATTCAATAATTTTAAATTAACCGCCACTTACATTCCTCTCGCTGGAATGGATGAGAACGACGTGACGTGGGTATGATTTTAATGGGTCTGCCATTTGTGAACTTTCTAAAGTTGTCCCAAATTCAAATTTTGTAGCTCCAATGGCTATTGCCAACATGACGAGAGGGAGTAGAAACTAAAAATTAAAAAATAGAAAATTAAAAATTGGCGGTAAAATTAAATTTTTGAAAATTACTTGAACAAGGAGAGAAAACCATTTAGAACGGAGATAGGCAAATCTTTTGTAAAATTGGGATTTTATTTGTTGACCTAAATAACATAATTTGTAGACCCTTTTTTCTAAAAGCTGCGACAGTAGAATTGCATTGGTTTGGTCAAATTCTTGAATTTGGTCTCCCTCCTCCATTTTGAAATTTTGTTGCGCTACATTTAATTTCATGTATGACTCGACACTAAAATAATAAATAATGATTAAATTTTAAAAAAATTAATAAAAATTAATTTTAATAATTAAATTGGCGCCAAATAATTTTTTTGTACTCGTCATAAGCTTGTTCAATTGAATAAGAAGAAATTTTGTAGTTCAGAATGTCGGGATGTTTTTTGTCAGGGTCTTCCAAATTTTTGAAAAAATCTGGAAACTTGCTTAATTGAGATTTGGGTAAGTAAATTGTAGTTAGGTTGTTGATTGGCGTGTAATATTTATCGTAATTGGGGTATTCTTTTTCAATGGAGGATCTTTTACTGGATGAAGCAGCATCAAAGTACATTGAACTTAAGGACATTCTAATGGACGTTCTTAATGACAAGCCAGATTTTTTCTGGGACAAACGTTCCGGCTCATTTTCAATTTCTACTGCCTCGAGCACGTGCTGTATTCGGAGGGACTGTTTGTCCACTTTGGCACTCAAAGGAATAAAATGGCGGACGTATCTCCCAATTTCTGATTCGTCTCCGTGGGGTGATAAATTCAGTTGTAAGTGATAGCCAATTCCTTTGAAAATAATATTTAAATTGTGCCGCCTTATTTTAACAATTTTTCACTTACTCAATCCTGACTCAAGCTGGTTTTTGGTACCGGCGCCAAGGATTTTACCGTTGGCTAAAAATGCAATGCGGTCTGCAGCGTCGTACGCTTCTGATAAGTTTGAGGTGAGAAGGAGGACCGTTTTTTGTTGACAGTGTGCCTGTAATTCAAATTTACCGGGTTTTTTAAAAAAAAAATAAATAAAAAATGGCAATTTAATTTTACCTTGATAAACTTCCAAATGAGAGCCTTGGTCTCGGCATCTGTGCCGATAGTGGGATTGACGAAGATGATGACCTAAGAGTGACAAAATAATTTGAATTTGAGCGGTAAAATTTAAGTTGTAAAAAATACTTTGGATTTTCCCATGAGGGAGATGGCCACGCACAATTTTCTCCTTTGAATTTCAACTAAATCATAAGGAAAAAAATTGGCACAGTCCGCCATCTCTAAAGCAGTGAGAATGTCACGTGCTTTCCTCCTCGCTCTTGCCATACGCAGCCCACGAAACTGATTAAAAAAAATTTAATTACGTAAAATCAAATTAATTAAAATTGTCTTAATTAAATTTACCCGGCCAATCAACCTCAGGTGCTCAACGACAGTCATGTCACGACACAATAAAAGATTTGTAGGACAAACACTCAAAATTTGCCGCACTTTTGACCTCTCAACAACCGAGTCATGACCTCCCACCAAAACTTTACCAGAAGTAGGAGGAAATGACCCACAAACCAATTTGGCCAAAGTCATTTTCCCTGAATTACTTGACCCCAAAATGGCCGTAGTTTTATTTTCAACTATTCGAACATTGACCTCATCCAAGACAGTTATATTTTGACTAAATCTGACGAGTACATTGGACAAAACAATGTCATTGACCTCCTTGACCTGACTCATGACAGACTTGGACGTTTCCCACTCAACCAATTTATGAAGTCCCGCCTTCTTTTTTGATTTCCATCCTCTGTAACGCCGCTACAAATTTGCAAAGACTTTAATTAATTTATTCAAATTTCCCGGCACAAAATTTAAAATTACTTTAATAGAGGACCGACAATGAAGCCACAAGTTGGTACCAAATTGACCCGGACGCAAGAGGTCATTGTACAGGGTGAGACCAAAATAAATAAAAATGTCCACCAATAAAAGGCCCCAAATTTCTGGTAAAGTCAGTCTCGTCGTCTCTTGTCTCTCCATCAAATTGTCCCATTGAATTCCTCCAACTACACAATAAAAAATATGCGGGAAAATTCAAAAAGCCACCATTTTCATTTTTACTCACTGCTCGTCGTCATAATGAGAAGGCCCATAATGAGAGCGCTATTTGGATTGAGGCACATGAAATATTTGACGACGCGAAAGTCCAAAGCTGTGTAATGAGTATCCAGGAAAAGGTCACCAAAGTAAAAGGTCAAAAGCCAAATTGTTGCTCCCAAATAAGTGGCCATTGAACCTACAAAAAATTGTTTTAAAATTTTAAATTTAGGGCTCGCTCTCGTTTCTTGTCACGGTACCTCGCTTCATGCAGGAAGAAAAGAAGAGCATGAAACTAATGGTGGCCATGTTATACCCCAATAAAAAAATGCCCCAAATGAACCAATCCCCTCTCTGGACTAAAGCCAATACAACAGGACTCAAGTCTTTAAACAAGATTGAGATTTGCAAAGGAACCAGGATCAACCGCACAAAAAACTCGTTGAGCCACCATGAAATCCAGTAGGCTATCTGAGGTAGTCCCATCAATTTTAAGTAGGTCTAAAAAAATCAAGATTTAGAGTAGAGTAAACAATTAAAATTGTCAAAATTATGGCCGGAAAATTTCAAATTACACGAAAGTCAGCCTCTCTATCAAAAGCAGGACCACGAATGACCGAGCCCACCATAAAAGTTTGACCCAGGACAAGAGCAATAGACAAGATGACGTAGAGGGGTTGTAGCTGTTCTTTGGCTTCAAATCGATGCATGTTTGGCAATGGAAAAGGGCGGACTGAAATCTATAATATTTAAATTTATAAAGGCGGGAAAATTTGAATTCATTATTGCTTTTCTATGATTTACATTTAATTTCACATGATTTTTTTCAACAACTTTCATAAAAGCTTTTGTCACAGCCAATTGAAGGCCAAGGTAAGCGTTGTAAGGTTGAGCTAAAAAAATAAACAAGGGAATTTTAAAATTATTTGAAAATATGTTTTTGGCGCTCTTTCCAAAACTAGTTCACTTACGATCTTGAGGATTGTAATACAAGGTTTGTGTTAAAGTAGACTCGACTGCATGAGGAATAAAACTAGCCATACGAATTTTAAAACGAAGTTTTCCAGCAGGATATTGGCGGTCATTTTTAAATTTAAATGGCATCAAAAGATCCGATCGATTCCCCTCACTCGACTTTGTTGACATGTCAATTTTGGGAACATTTAAAAAAACTAGCCCGCCCACATAACAGTCAGATTTGTTGAGGAGATGATGAATGATCCCAAATTTAATGATATCTTCTTCATGAAAGACCTTGACAAACTTCAAATGTTTAAGGGACTGGAGACCCATCTCCGTCTTGTTCATTATCTTTTCAACAAATTTAACTTGAGCCTTACTAAGGGACTTGGCATACCACGTGATGTAAGCAGTTTCATTATGACGGGCAGAACAATTTGGATGGATAATACTTTTGTACAAGGCCTAAGGATTAAATTTTAACTGGATTAGACAGGGAGGAATGGCGCCAACTTTAAAATTTTTATTTACCTCTAACCCCTTCATCGTGAGTCTCAAGTTTTTCATTCAGTTTCACTTTTATGTACACAAAATGGGAGTTTAGAGTGAACAGGATGATGATGATAAGAGGACACATTAGCTGGACGAGAGTGAGTATCACGTGACGCTTGCGAAATAGCCATTGGCGGTAAAATATGTAGCCACAAATATTCAACATTTTAATCAGCTTTTTAATTATAATTACAAATTAATTGTAATTTATAAATTGACTTGTAAATTCTCTACAATTCATTACATTTCTATCATTGCTGCATTGTTGATCAAAAAAACTCTCATTTGAATTTTGAATTTCCGTCTCAAGTTAACCACAAGTCACCATAGCAACAAAAAATAAGTCAAGAACAAAAATAAATTCCCCGCGCAATGTTTCCACACAGCGGGGAAGATTTCCCATCAAAATAAAATAAAAAAATGGGGAAATGTTGGGAAAGTTGCCTCCAAAATTTGAAAGGAGGAATTTGGTTCTTCTTCATTGAAGCCCTCCTCGTCCCTTCCTTCCGGTCTGAATGGGGTAAATATAAATTCTGGTCACCCTCCACATCCCCCCAAGCCCTTGAAACAATTCAACATGCCAAACAGGTCAAGAGGTCAGTCAAAAGAAAACTTCATCTAGAGCATCTCACTTCCCTCGCTGATGGCAAACTTTTACCCCATGACCATGGCGGCTGTCAACGCCTCAAATTCAACGTTAGTGGTCGTCACTACGAAACTCAAGTCCGTACTCTTGCTCGCTATCCTCACACTCTCCTTGGTTCGTTAAAAAATGACAATTTAAAAAATAATTAAAATATCAATTGGCGCTCTATTTAAAATTACATCTTACAGGGGATCCAAAAAGACGGCTGCCATTCTTCGACCCGAAAACCCAAACATTTTATTTTGATCGTCACCGAGATTCTTTTGAAATGATTTTGTACTATTATCAAAGTGGAGGGCGAGTTGTACGTCCATTGAGCGTCGAAATAGAAATATTTATGGGTGAATTAATTTTCTTTGATTTGGGTGAAAAAGTTTTATTCGAGTATCGTGAGCAGGAGTGCCTTTTTGTGGGGTCAGAGATCGATGAGTGGGATTTACCATCAAATTTGTTACAACGTAAAATTTGGCTTTTGTTCGAATACCCCGAAAGTTCACCTCAATCGACTGTTGTGGCCATCATGTCCATTTTTGCCATCGTCATCTCCATCTCCTCCTTCTGTCTCGAGACCCTCCTCATTTTTGACTACACCACAACCAAATTTGTCCCCACTCCCATCGACTCCATGGAGGTTGACATGACCCCCATGGACGTGAGTGATATTTTCGTTTTGATTGAGACGGTCTGTGTCACGTGGTTCACTTTGGAGTTGGTTGTCCGGTTGTTGGCGAGTCCTCTCAAATTGACTTTCTGTACAAATATTATGAACATTATGGACTTTGTGGCCATCGTCCCTTTTTTTGTTCAATTAATTTCCTCTATGAATGTGAACAAATCCAAGAGATCAATTTCTGTTAATCAAGTCACGTACTTGACAATTTTTAAAGTATTTCGACTGGTGCGGGTCTTTAGAATTTTTAAACTTAGCCGCCATTCCAAGGGACTGCAGATTTTGGGCATGACTCTTCATGCTTCTTTGAGGGAATTGGGACTTTTAATATTTTTTCTGTTGATTGGGGTCATCCTTTTTTCTAGTGCAGTTTATTTTGCGGAACTTGACCTCGGGTCAAAGTCACATTATGAGAGTATACCCCATGCTTTTTATTGGGGTGTGGTCACAATGACTACTGTCGGTTATGGGGATTTGGTGCCTAGGACTATGGCGGGGAAAATTATTGGTGGTATGTGCGCTGTGACTGGGGTCTTGACTATTGCACTTCCGGTTCCTGTTATTGTGTCCAATGTAAGAAACGGTTTTTTGAATTTTTGGCGGGTTTATTAATTTTTATTTGGAATTTGTTTTGATTTTTTAGTTCAACTTTTTCTACCATCGAGCCACGGACAAGGGCGAGTCGGGAGCGGGGCGGAATGTCAACTTAAATTTTGTGCGCATGTGTCCTTTCCTACCGGATGACAATGGAATGGTACCGGAAGTCAAGAAAATTGAGCTGGACACTGTGGATAAAATCAACGAACTGGAGAAAATGGAGTTTGGAGGACAAGGCTCAGTTTCGTCTTTTGATGAATTAAAATTTAAACCAGAAAATAAAAAATGAAAATGGCGCTCATTTCAAGTCACGTGTCATTTTATTTTTTTTATTTAAAAGAGAGAGAGAGGTCATCAATACAAAAAGGTTGAGTTCATGAAGTAAAAATTAAACACGAGTCAAAAATCACTTTGTACTTTTTTTTTTCACTGGAAGAGGGGAAATGGCGTGGGAAATTTAAAATTTTCTGTAAGTTTTATTTTTTGAATTGAAAAAATTGGCAGGAGGATACCCAGACTTTTTTAAATTAGGCGGTTTTTTATCATAAGAGTCAATAATATTGGCTATTCCCATGAGATAGTCTAGTTGGTCACCTTGACCTTGACCTTCATTATCATCATGATGGCGTCCAATATCATTCATTATGTGACAGGCGCGATTATTTAATTCAAATTCTTGAGATGATTCAAATCCCCCGCCACAACTATCACCCGCACCGACACTTGCAAGTTGAAGTCCCCTGAGCATCTCCAATTTAAATTTGGCACCACTAGAGACTGTCTTGGGAGTGGACAATCGTCTTAATTTGTCTTCCAATGTCTCCACTTTTTGACCTTTGACCTCACTAAATCCCTCCGGGTGTAAATGGGCAATCCCACCTGTAAAGTCACCGAGAGATTCTTTCTCAATGTGATTAATATAAATTTTATTTTCATCCTCTGGGTCATTGTCTGGGTCAAGCGTGGACATTTCAGTGAAAGTGTCGAGAATTCGGGGTACTCTTGAATAATTAGAGGCCATTTTGGTAATTATTTCTTGTTGTGGGTCAGGACTAGATGGGAGTTGGGGTGGTGGGTTAAAGCGTGAGACGTGTGTTCGGGGTGTTAAAGCTGGAGACTGATCGGGGTGTTGTCTGGTGGGTAGCCAGATGCCCTTTGTGTAGTCAAATTCCACGCCCTCTGGTTGACTGAGGGTGGGGCTATTGGGGCGAGGCTCTTCTGATTGGCTAGTGAGACCCATTCGCTTCCCAAAACTTTGACAAATCATGGGATCCGCCACGGGCATGTAGGGCATGGGCTCTAATTTGACATTGTGAGGATTACGGCGGTATAAATTGGGTGACATTTTCAATTCTATTGGGTCATTCTCAACTTTGGGGGCGGAGCGACAAGTAAAATTTCCACCATTAGGAAGAGTGTAACCAGTGGGCCATTGTGGAACTTCCTGAATTGACCTCCCTCGAACTGAGAGGTCAAGACCCGAGTCGGATTGTTGAACAAGTTGGTAAGTAGCATCATAAACACCGAGACCGGGAATCTAAAATTAAATTTTTGTCTCATTAAAAAAACCCGCCAATTTTATTTTTGAACTTGCCTTTTGAACAAGACCACGCGACACCATGTTGCTCATCGTTTTACTCAATTTCAAGTCCAGGGCAGAAGATTTTGGAAGGTCAAATGCGCCACGGATGAAGGAAGAAAGTTGGTCAAAAGTGAGCCCTCGAATTGACTCGACATGACCCAGGGTCAAAATAATCATTTCACGGTGGGTGGGTTTTTTAGAGGGCTGGGAAGGGTACCGAACTGGATAGTGAGGGACTGTGGGAGCCACAGTTAACGATCTTGTTTTGGCTATGGGAGGAAGTGACACTGATGACCTTGAACCTGGTGAATGACCCATGGAATTGACCCTCTTTAAATTTATGTCACTCACTGACCCACGTGTCCGAGTTGTGAGACTACTGGGTGGCCCGTGAAAATTGAACATTTTTAATACGTTTTTAATTAAAATTAAATTGTCACAATTGAAAATTAATTCAACTGACGCTCATTCAATAAATTGGGTCAAAAAGTAGGGCCTTGTAGTAAAATAGAACGAATTAAAAAAAGCGCCAATTTTGAAAACAAACCATCAAAATTGTCATAGAAATTTAATCAACTTTTCTGTGGCAACAATTTTTCCCGCCAATTTTTGGCAACAAAATTGAAAAAATTCATAAAAAAAATGTCGCGTCTTGCATCATTTTCTCGGAATAAAATTAATTGTAATTAAATGGCCTAACTATGACCAAAGTTAGGCCATAATTGGCGCCCATAAAATCAAAATTTTAGTCCCATGAAATTAAAAATTTTGAAATGCGCCGCCAATCTCATTTCCAGCCAAAAGATCCTCCCATCAACAAAAAGGTTGAAATATCTCGCAACAGTTCTTGCTCTCCATCCCGCTTTAAATTAAATGGCAAAAATGTGCGCTCACAATCAGTGACAGGGACAGACAAGTCTAAAAGTTTTTCAAAATTTAAAACATCCCGCTCCAAAAAACCTTCAGCTACCCCCAGCTTGAGCTCGACAAATGGTAATGAGGATGAGAAGGAGGAGGATTTCAATGACAATATTTTGGACACAATAAAAAGACCCAGTGTGACCCGGACCCAATCTCCCATGTCATCCTCTATGATGCTCCGCCCCCATCAACAATTCCGGACCCTTCAAACTCCTCCCACGTCAGTGGCTCATTATCAATTGCGTAAAAGACTTTTAGAAGAAAATGTCAAAATGATTCGTTGCCTCTTCCTCCTTCCAAAAAGTCCCGCTCAAACTGAGGCCCGAAATTGGAACATGGTTTACAAAAATCGCGCTCTTTTATCTATAATCTTTGGTGAGAATCAAATTTTGAGATGTAAAGCCAAAAACAAGGTGACCTTTGACCTCTTCTCTCCTCAAAAAAAGAATAGTGGCAACTTGTCCAGAAATGTGTCCACTCGTTGGCTTAATAATAAAAAACCAATTGCAAGTACAACCAACGCAAAAGTAAAGACAGTGAGTTGGGCGGCGCAGGCGCCAGAGAAAATGGCGGTAGAAACAAATTGTGAATTGTTGACATGTCATTCTATAGCCATTCAAGAGAATGTGGGTCAATACAATTTTCAGAGACCCCTCAAGGAAATTCAGGATTGGGTTGTGAGTGAAAAAGGGTCTTTTTTGGGGTCACCCCCTCCTCTGTCTAGGGCAGATGTGGGGGGTCAATGTGACTCGAGGGGATCGACTAGTCAGGGTATTGACCCAATTTTTGTCTTGCCGCCAAAAAGAATTAAAGCTCCAAAACCAAAAAGAGCGTCAAAGTCAACTGCGACTAATTATAAATGGCTTAGAAAATCTAAACTGGCCAAAACTCCGCCTCCAGCTCGGCCACTAGTCACCCAATCAAATGGAACTGAAGAGAATTTAAAAATGGATGAAGAAACTGAAACTTTGGACAAGTTTCAACCTGCAAATTTAGACTCATTTTCTTCTTATTCTGTACAAATTTCAAATGAAAAGTTTGAACTGGAACCAGAACCGGAACCGGTAAATTTAAATTTTCAAAATAATATGACCCTAAATTTGGAGCAAGATAAAAAACACGAGGGATATTCAAAATTAAATCACATGACTGCTGTGGTCCCTCTAGAAAGAAAGAAATTTATTGAAGATTATTCTCGTAAAAGTTTAAAATTGACAACAATGGCGGCTCGGAAATTTTTACTAAATTGTACAAAATGGGCTCACTCCATCCAATCCTGTGAATGTCAAACAGACAAACAAGACAGTGAATTGACCTTAAAGTCATCAGGGTCAAGTCGTTCAATTGCTTCAGGGGGGTCATCTGTAATGGAGGAGGGCAAAAATATTGAAACAACTATGGAGAATTGGTTTGACAAAGTCAATGAATGGACTGAGACAACCCAAGAAGACAAACTTGACCTCAAAACAAGTGTTGACCTTAAAACTAGACAAAATGACCTTGAAAAACTGACGAGTGACATTCCCCTGTCACTCCAATCAAGCCTAATCTCAAATGAACGAGATAGCCTTTCAACAGACGAGTCATCTTCAAACACATCAGAAATGAATCGAGATCTCTTCACTGAAAGTGAAATGTTAATAATAAATGCAATCAAAACATTAAAATCAAAGGTCAAAGGTCAAGAAGATGACCCAGAAAATTTTAATCTTGCATCTCCAACTCAATTAATATCAACAAAAGATACTCTTCAAAATCTTTTTAATATTGGAACTGGTACTACATCTTCATCCGTCCTTGATGATCAACTCGATGACCTCAATGTGAAAGGTCAAATAATATCCCTTGCCAAAAAATCTTCACTTGACCTCATCCCAATACAAAAATCATGTCAACTTTTGATGACTCAAACGGACAAGGACTCTGACATGACTGGGACGAGTTTAGATTCTTCCATGGAATTTTCTCCTTCAGGACGGGTACGTTTACATTTAATATTCAGGTCAGGTCATTTAATTGTCATTTTTTCACACAGGGCACTGAAAATCGGAGTAATTTGACGAATCGGTCATCAATAGGAAACATTAATCCGGATTTTACTCGTGCCCTCGCACAAGCCTCAAAAGGTCGTCGATTGACAATAAAAGAAGATGAAATTGATGAAATTCCTTTACAAACAAATCCAGGGTCATTAGGGTCAATTTCAAGTGACCTTGAAGCGAATAAATGTCATCGAAGAGTCTCATTTTCTGATCCCATCGCTCTCTATAAAATGCTCCCTTTGGTTGAGACCCCCGCAGTGCCCCCAGCGCTGGACAGAGCCCCTGTTAAATTTCGTTATCCTCATCAGCAGGCCCAGTAATTAATATTAATTATAATTAAATATTAAATAATAGAAAATTATCATTGATAATTAATAATTATTAAAAATTAATCACTGAAAATAATTTATTTCAGTAAAAAGAAGGACAGTAAAACAAGGATAGAGTCTGAGTCGTCATCTAGTAGTAAAATGAATGAAAAATAAAAAGGAGGGAATGTTTAAAAGTTTAGTTTTAATTTAAATTGTTTTTTTATTATTCAAGTTGTGACTTGTTGACTTGTACTACTTGTAGTTTTGAGTGGGGGTTTACGTAGAACATGTTCGGTGAGTAAATATTTAAGAGATTTATTATTTTTACTTAATCTCTCGTACTCCTCCTCAAATTCAAGGGTGTCTGTGTCCATTTGACTTGTAAATTTATTTTCAAAATGACTAAAAGTGTCTTGTTCCATTGTTGTGATGTCCAAAATTTCATCTTTAATTTGAGCTATTTTCCTCTCCCACTCTTCAACATTATTCTCATGTTTTAATTGTCTTCGTATTCCATAGGCTATGGCACTACTAAGAAGTGACTCATAGGCTGAAAATGTTACATTTAACTCGTCCCGAATTGCCAACAATAATTGACCTCTCTCCACACAACTCACGGACACTTGTCTGATTATTTCATCTAAAAGCGCCACATTTCAAATTTTTGTAAATTATTTTACCCTAATTAATTTAATTATTTATTTTTTACCAAAACATTCCGTGTACAATTCTTGACGTCTCCGCAGTCCAATTTCTTGACCTCCAAATTCTCCCATTCTTTTATCTAACTCAGCCTTTAAAGCAATGACGTCAACGCGGGTAGTACAAGAGTCTGAAATCTAGAATAAAATTAAAATTGTAATTAATTGTTAATTAATTTTTTTTTTATTTTTTATTAACATTTTGACGAAATTTGGCTCCACGATTGTGACAGTCAACAGGGGGATGAATTTTTTGAATGTTTTGTTGAATGGGCCAATGAGGAGGAGGGTCAAGACAAATGTTTGGGATGGGTGTCCCTTGTTTTGCATTTCCAATTGGAATTAATTTAGCTCGTAATTTACCTTCAAGTTTCTTCAATCGAGCTTTCTTTTCTTGTTTAGCCTTTTCCAAAGAATTTAATTAGCTTAGTCAGTTTAATAATTAATTAAATATAATTTTAGAATGAGTACTTTTTCAAGGAGATTAATGCTGTCATCAAATTCAATGGAAGGGGTTATGAGTAGGGGCGGTGCTAGTCGAAGGAGGGGTGGGTCAACAGCACAACTTTGTTCTTCGGGTAAACTGGCAAAACTGGGGATGAGGGGTTTGAATGGATGAATTGAATTGTTGTAACTTCTCAATAAAATTGAACTTTTTCCCTCCATTTTTAATTAATTTTTTTAATTGACTTTCTGTTACAGGTCTTTATTACAGATTTATTTTATTTTTCAAAATATTTCATTGACATTGACATAAATGTGCGCCGCCATAATCTTCTTCATGGGGAAGCTTCCGGAAGCTTGATCAAAAATATTTAAAAAATCAATTTCATAACTCTAGCAACCTTTTCCTCAATGTTGACCACAATGACATGAGGTCAATAGAATTTCCTAAAAATGGCCAATCCTCAAAACAAATGTCACAAGCCAAAGCGCAAAGCCTGCCAAAAACTTGTCAAAAAATAAAAAACTGCCCACTTTCTGACTTTGGACTCGAATGTCATGCCGGAGGAGGTCATCAAAATAAAAAAATGAAAAAATTTGACCCCAAAATGATCATAATATGGCTACTCTACCAAGCCACCATGACCTCAAGTGCCAAAGTCCCCGAAGAAGTAAAAGACCTGGACAATCCTTTATACAGTTTGTAAGTAAATTAAAATAAAATAAAAATTCAATTATTAAACTATTAAAAATTAGAAAACCTCCAGATTACATGGCGGCCCAAATGGATCTCAAAGCCGCGGTCATCTATTCCGATTACAATGTCTGCTACTACAAACCCCACATCCGCCTGACCTACGGCAACGAAATAGTTGAACCCAAGGCACACGCCATTCCTTTGCAATGGTCCGACTACCTCTCAGTCCTCTCCATGATTTCCTCGGAGCCATTGTATGACCTTGTGAAGAAAGGAGACCTCACAGAAATATTTGTCCCTTTTATTTTCATGGTTTTAATATTAGGCATTGCCCTATTTGCCATAATCCCTTACATAATTGTGGGCACAATTATGTGGTTAATTTTATTTAATTTACGTCTTCTTGGTCACAAAAAAGTTCGGATGGTAATTCGTTCCATTTTAATTCATATTGAAAAATACCGCCGTTGGAAGTATGAGAGATCATTTCATCCACAACAATTGAGAAAATTTCGTGAGAGAGATCGCTACCAAATGCCCAAAGCCTTCCAGAATTCGGATTTGAGTAGTGACGATGAGCCAGCTGAATTGACTCGAGAACAAATAAAGAGGACACAAATCACAATGTGGGATTTAGAAGAAAAAAATTTAATTGGTTTTGACCCTGATAATATTCCAATGGAAATTGTTTATGGTGATTTACTCAATAGTCGTGAAAAAGTTGACCCAGAGGTCAGGAAATATGTGGCAGCTATTTCAAAAAGAACTAAACTTCAAAATAAGGATAGGACTGAGAGTGTCACTTCAGAAGAATGGATTTTGGCATTAAAAGATGAAATGGAGAAACAACAACAATTACAAAAGGAGGAAGAGGAGAAAAGTAAACAAACTTTTTTGGGCAGTTTAAAAAAGAAATTTTTTACTAATGAGGTTAGTTAATTTTACTGTTTTTAATTTTATTATACAATTTTAATAATTAAAATTGTTAATTAAAAAAATTATTATTATTATATAAATTTTATTTTGTATTCTTAGGAAGAAAATAAGAGAGAACCCATGGCTAAATTGTCAACACCCAATGTAAATCTTGAAGAGAATCAACTAGGTAAAGTAAAAAGGTGAAATTTTTTTTGCAAGATTGAAACTTGAATTTAATTTTTTATTTGTAGGCACTGGACAACAAAAAAGACCCAAAAAACCCAATGGACCTCGACCTCCCACTAAAAATAATTTACCTCCTCGACAGTCAACAAAACCAAAAGGTCCATTGAGTAGACCAGAACCTGTGACAAGGATTGGTGGCAGATTGCCACCAGAGGGTGTCAGGTCTGGGGTCAATGTGGGGAGAAGACCGGGTGAGACTTCGCCAAGACCCTTGATAAAGGCTCATGCCAAACCAGCGGATAAGTCACCTGGAGGTCATCCAAAAAAGAAGAAAAAGTCACCGCCTCCGAAATGGACTTTGACATGATTTTGATTGGATAGTGTAGATTAATTAAAATTGGTTTTGTTGGACAGTTTTAAATTAATATTTAGTGAGTAAAACATGACCTTATATTTTTTCAATTAATTATTCAACTTGTACAACATTTAAATTGACTCTTTCTCCCAAAGTTTGCCATTCTAAATAAATAAAATACAATAATTTTATGTTTGCATCGGGGACGCAAAATAATTTTAAAGTTCATTTCAAAAATCATGATCATGTCTTGTCATGGAAATCACCAAAAACATGTTTTGCACAGACGCGATGCCATGTGCGGAGTCCCTACCAAAAGGCTCTCCAGTCTTTGACTGGAGATCGCTCGATCGGTCCCTACGAAATGTCCTCGTCTTGTCATTTGACATCAAAGGGTTAGAAGATGGATGGACATGACCCTCAAAATGGAGTGGTTGCCCTCCCTCCTCCTGGACGGTCCCAATGTTGTGTCGATACTTTCTACACTACAACTTACCTAATGGGTTTAATAAAACATTAATTTAAAATTGTAATTAATACATTTTTTTCCATTAGTTATGTGAGATTCTCGCATTTGGAGCATTTTTGTCCCTATCCATTGGCTCAGGAGCTCTTGGGGCACTCGTACAGGAGTCAATTTGGAATGAAAAAATGAGCATTTTTTATCAAACTTATATAAGTCTATGGGTCCTTCATAGTCTCTCCTATTTTCAAGCTCGTCATCAATTCATTTATATTTATCCTCTTCGTGCTAGATTTGAACCACAATCTCAATGTTTCTTTAAATGTGTAAGTTAATTAAATTAATTAACAATTTTTATAATTAATTTAATTATTTCTTATTTATTACAGAATTATCCTGGTAGCATCTCATTCCTTATTCTTGTTGTAGCCTACACAAATTTACTATATCAGTTCTCAAAACTTTTGTGTTCCTCCTCTGCGTCAAAAATAAAAAATAGTTCAAGGTCAGAGGGGTCAAATGAAAGAGTGACGACGACGACGGCCTTATTTCTTTTGGGTTTATCAACAATTGAGTATCTCGTGTCCCGGAAGTTACGATAGGATTCTCATTTGGAAATGTCACGAATGGGCCACAATCCCCCACCTTTATTTCAATCCTGTCTCTTGTACGTTTACGCAATACTTTCACTATTGGTAATTTTTTAAGATACAATTTTAAAAAATAATTAATCTTTTAACTTAATTAGTAATATTCTATTTTTTTCTTTTAGGCCATTCAATTAATTTTGACAATGTTGTACTCAATACCAATTTTGTTGTGGGTCATCCTCTCCAGGGTTTTTGAGTGGCATACCATGTGGACATTTTTGACAACAATTTGTTGGGCCATTATCATTGGCTATTTTGCCTCCTTTGTTGAAGGTGAAGAACCCTTCCCGACAATTCATCGGAGTCGGTCATATCACGTTGTGAGTGTAAAAATGAATTTTAAATATTTTATTTTATTTAATTTATAATTATTTTAATAGATCAATCTCGATGTGAGAAGCTATGTTTTGTATGGACTATTAATTCCATTGTTGGCCTATTGGTTTTTGAAAATTGAGGAAGGAATTTGTATTTCACCATTTATCTTGAACGAGTCAAAAGATGTCAACATATTTAAATATTTTTTACTCAATGTGGCTGCCACAATTTTAACTATAGTTAAATATACTATTCTTAGTAATTATTCTCTTCATCCTCGTCTTCAAAGAAATAATCAACGACATCATAGACCAGATCATGGACGTGATCAAGATCATCCACAAGACCCAGTCGTTCCTCCACTTGAGGGACAAATAAATGAACCTGAAAATAATTTCGTTAATTTTGAGAGAAATGAAGCAAATAATAATGACACAAGATTAATGACAATTAAAAAAAGTAGTTTAAGACTCATTAGTGAGACAGCTTCCAAATTATTGATGAGAACCAATCGAGTCACAATGGCTAGTTCTAATGAGATTGATAGAAATCAATAAGATGAAGATGCCAGTGACATTAATTCTGCAGTATCAAGTGGAGTTGATGTCAATTTAAATGACATGACGGTCACGACGACGCACACTGAGCCGGATTCAGCAAAAAAGCGAATTAGATAAAATATTGATGGTCGTAATATAAAGGAAAATAAATATTG
>JAQIVZ010002619.1:0-19371 GCA_034700945.1 Arrhopalites spinosus | reverse complement strand
TTTGTGCATAAAACGGGTAACAACAGTGAGAGAGTGAGATTTGCTTAAAATTATTCACACAATGTAATTTTCATAATAAATAAAAATGACAATCCACGTACCTAATTTCCTAATAAATTATTTCAAATAAATAATCATCATTGCTACAAAGAGTCAGAGGCAATTCAAAGGTTTTCTAAGATTTTAGAACTCAAGGCAAATTTTCAAAATTTTGTTCAATTTGTTATTTTTATAGTAAATTTTTTAGTTAGGTTGTTAAATAAAATGTCTACAATACACCGAATGTTTTTACAATTTAATTCGGGGTCACTTAAATTTAAATTGCATTTTAAAGGCGGGAGATGTTGGGTATGTTGGAGATGTGGGGATGTACTTTATCACTTTGTATACTAAATACAAGACATTTAAATATAAATTAAAACTTTTACTATGAGAACAACAAAGTATCCATGCACACCGTTCCCACAATCCACGTGTTTCTGCCCTTGTATTCCCATAGCTCAATTTCCATTTTTTTTAAACCATTTTTTCTGCCCACATTCCCACAAAAAAAGTACGAGTCTGCACTCTGGCTTAGCATGCGAGTTGTCGAACATTTTTTAGGGACCAAAAAGATATTCCAAACTCTCTCTCTTTTAAGCAAATGCATATGGACACTATGGAGAATACCTGAGTGGCATAAATAATTAATAATTTACGTCATTTAAAGTCATTTTGTAATCCTCTGGAGAAAAAAAGACTAATTTGTTTCAAAACTAATCATTAAGGACTAACCTTCCTCCATTTCTGGATAAATGAATACATCAAAAAATGTAAATGGTTGAAAAAACATGTCTCTGATTTTCCAAAAAACTGGAGTACAAACTTTTCAAGGGCATCAAGTTTCCTTGAACCTTGACTGGCTAAAGCCTGTACCACACACAAGGCGGAATGCACAAAGGCGTCATAAAAGAATTGAATTTAATCAAAGTGAGAAAATCCTTGGCTTTATTAGTCGCTGGACAATTTCCTCTCCCTTTTCATTTCCGTACTCAACCTTCAGTTTTATCCTGACAGCGCAAAAATGTGGTCAATCATTTAAAAGATTTGACCAGCATTTTCTGAGCCAAAGGTCAAAATGTTTTGGCCCACTCTTTTGCTCCTTCATTTGACATGTGGGTCAAGTGATGAAGTTTCAGTGGATTATTTTAGGAAACTCAAGTCAATTAATTTTAAAGACGATTTTAAAAGACTTGAAAAATTAAATGGAAATTTATTAAAAGAACGAATGACTAACAAATCTTGTACATTTGATGGATCTTTTAAGTCCTATAATCTTCCCACGGTGAATAGTTCATCCATTTTTAATTGAGAATTGTAGTTACGATTTAAAACATTTGTCAATTGTAGCAACAAATATTGGACCGAAATGGAATTCAACACGAGACTCATTATGTGACGTCACCGGATGGTTACATCGTTCAATTTCATCGACTACCCAATCCTGGCAAACCTCCCATTTATGTCATGCCCGGGATATTTCAATCTTCTCGGGATTTCCTTGTCGCATGTCCTGGAAGGTCATTGGGTACGTCAATAAATCCGCATTTCTTGGTTTTCTGTTTAAAATTTACCGCCCATATTTTGATGAAATAGCAATCAAATTAAAGGAGGCGGGGTTTGACGTGTGGTTGGGGAATTATCGGGGGAATTCTTATGGTAGAAATCATACGACGCTGGCAGTGGACACGAGAGAATTTTACAACTTTTCGTAAGTTCCATGTTTTCTTTTTAAATCTCGACAACTTTTAACTTGAAAATTATAACCGCAGAATTGACGACATTGGAGCCAATGACGTGCCAGCTGCTATTGATTACATTTTGAATGAAACGGGGCAAAGAAGAGTTTCGTACATTGGCTACTCTATGGGCTGTACTATCATCATGGCCGCCTTGTCAAGTCGCCCGGAATACAACGACAAAATTCATCTTGTCATCACTTTAGCCCCCGCCCTTTACCTTGACAATATCAGAACTCCTTTCGCCAGGTTTTTTGCTAGATGGGGCCATCTGTTTGTTGTACGAATTACAATTAATTTTTAATTATTTTTGGTTAATTAGTTTGAATATTATTAGCGCTACATTGAAACTTATTGGAAGTCGCAAGTTCTCCCCAATCGAATGACTAAATTTTTGCATTCATACTTCCCGCTCATTTGCGTCCCAGAAGCGAGAGCCAATCGATTTGGATTTTGTTCCTTCATTTTTGCAATGGTGGACGGACCAGATGCTGGGGAACTCAATTATGTATGAAACAACCATTTACATTGAGGGCGCCAAAAGTTCAAAAACTAAAATAAAAAATTTAAATTTTAGTCAAGGGCACCATTAATATGGGGAGGATTGCCCTCACCCACTTCTACGGGTGTGGTGACGCAATTTTTACAATGGATTCAAACGGGAAAAGTTCGAAAGTTTGATTTTGGGCGGGTTAAAAATCTTGAAAAATATTCGACAGTGGAGCCACCCATTTACAATTTGACTAATGTGAGAGTCCCCATTATTAACTTTTGGGGTGAAAATGACTACTTTGTAGCCAAAAAGGTAGTTTTAATTGTATTTACATTTAAATCATGTAAAATAATCTTAATTGACATTTAAATCAATATTTTTAGGATGTTGCGAAAACAGTTTCAAAATTGGCGGACAATATTTTAATGAATGTGCGAATTAATTGGAAGAAATGGAATCATCTTGACTTTCTTTATGGAAAAAATGCTGACATTTTAGTTTATGATTATGTTTTGGATGCTCTTAATTTAAGTTATGGTCAATTAATTGTAAAGAATGACAATTTAATTTTAAATAAAACAGCTTGATGACTTAATCACAACTTAACTATTTGTCGGTGATAAAGCAATAAAAGTCAATTTAATTGAGATCAGCAAAAAGTTTTTATTATTTTTTTGAATGTGTACAACTCTAAATGTGCACACACAAGATGAGGATAATTGCATGCAGAGGTGTGCAAACCCGGATGAAAATCTGTCAAACAGAATCCTAAAACGGTGGGACTTCAGTCACACCTTTTTTGCCATTATCATCCATGTCAAGTTCAAGCTAGTTAATTAATGGTGATTAAGTTTGAATTCGAAAAATTGAGCTTGCTACAAGAAAAGTAAAAGGTGAAGATGCCAAGAAAATAGTATTTTAATTAGTGTTTAAATATCAAGATTATTTACTACGTCATCTGTAACTTGACTCTAATCTCTGCTATAAAAGTATGGAGAGGGTGGGAAATAAAGTTGAAAAATGTGTAATTGTTTGTACAATTAATTCATGTTTATTTCATAACCCAACAAGTCTCAAGTCTATTTCTCTTTATTTAAATATTATTATGTTTAAATAAATGAAAACAAAAAGTTTAAATGTTTTGTTTGAAATAAAATTTTAATGGTGAGTATTTATAGATAAAATATTTGTTGTTTGAGAACTATAAATAAAGTGGTTAAAATATACATGTTATTTTTATTACATAACTGTCAACACATGACCCTGAATCTCCCCTGAATCTCTCTCGTATAGATAACACATTTTGATACAATTTTTAATCTTGCATAATTTATTTTGGATTTCATTCAACTTGTCCAAACCCCCCCCCCCCCCCCCAGCACCGCCTCTCCCGTGTCCCCTCCCTCCCTCCTCCCTCCTCCCAATCTCTCAAATTTATTTTTGGCCATTCTTCCACTTCTACAAATGACAAATGAGACAAGAAAAAATGAACTGGGTAAAATTAATTGAAGAAATGTTAATTCGTACTTGATTTAAAAAATGCGTCGTTTTTGTTGAACGTCTGGATTCCTGTCCGCAACTTTGGGAGGGTCAAAATGGCCCAGTCGGACGAGATTGGTCCCCGAAAAGTTATTCTTTTTCTCTGCTTTTACTAAAAATTTTACAGCAATGGCTAACACACTTGGAAAATCTATTGTGTCTTTTCCTTTAAAATTTCAATTAAAAAAAGTTAATTTCCAAATTATAATTTAATTTCCAATCAAAGTTGTAAATATGACTCACTGTATTTGACTTCAAACATATTCTTCTCTTTGTTGTGGACTGTATACTTGGATTCTACAATAATTAAAAGTATTGTAAATAATAATTAATAATTAATTTATGATAATTATAAATTAATTGTTTATTTGGATTTATTTGAGTGTCAAAGCATACAATTTACATTGTAAATAATTTTTAATTAAATACAACAACTAATTTTAATACCGGACACTATACAGCTAGTCATAATAATTATGAAAATTATTATACTAATAATAATTATACTAAAAAATAATTATTAAAATAATTATACTAAAAAATAATTATTAAAATAATTATACTAAAAAATAATTATTAAAATAATTATACTAAATTATTTAGGTACAGGTAACTATAATTATAATTAATTATGAGTTAAATTAAAAATCAACCTTTGACATGGTTCTCCATCAATTCCTCTAATTCATGTCGGTCAATATTATTGGAATCCAAGAGGGTCACCAAAATGGCGTACATGTCCTCCTTTGTCACTGCTCCTGAGCCGAGTTTGTCATGTTTTTTGAATAATTTTTCTACATCTACAAAATCCCAAAATAATGTTCACAATTAATTAATTATCTTTTAATTTAATTAATTTGTAACTATTTACATTGTCGCGACTCCCTTTTGATTTTGTCCTCCTGAAAGAGTCAAAAAAAATGAAATGGGTAAAGTCCACAATACACCACACAAGTAAAAAAAAACAAAAACTTTTAATTTTTCTTGCCATTCCGGTCTCGATAATCCAAAAAATTAGTGGAAATGACTTGAAACTTTTTTAATTTAAGAAAATGTAAAGAAGAATTGACTCTAAAATAAAAGTTGAACTTGACACCAGTGAACAATTTGAAAATGGTTGGGGAAAGAGAGTGACAAAAGAGAGAGAGGAATTTTTGTTTTTATAGAGATAGCGGTGGTACCCTGGATGGTACGGGAGAGGAAATGGAGGATGGAGGGCCATGACAATGACGAGGGTTGTAGTAAATGAAAAATATTTGGGAGGAAGATGATAATCAAATGATAAACTGAAACTCTTCTTCTACCCACACCCCTCATCACCATCACCTGCACCCGCATCTCAAGTCCCATGAATTATTAGGCGTGTCCCATCCAGTCCTTGGGGGTGAGGACGTGTGAGCATGACGCCGTGAAATTAAGAAATCAAAAATCCCTTCACCTGCCCCTGCCCCTCAATTTCCCATCCAAATCTTCATCCCATCTTCCCATTCACAATCAAGGGACTGGTGAGTCTCCTCCTTTTTGTTCACATTATTTACGACTTAATTTACCTTCACTCTTGAGAGTAGAAGGAGGAGAAGAGCACATCAAATGGAACCGGAAAAGGACAAGAAAAATGAACACCGATTTGTCAACTCTTGTCAAAAATAAATTGAGCTCGCCCCCAAATTAGTCATCAACTCTTTTCCGAGGCATCTTAATTAAACATTTTAAATATTATTTTCCCGGACAGTAATAAATGGACAATCAGATGATGCGGAGTGACCTTAGGGATTTGTACGAATATTAATTTATTGGCCCATAGAGTTGATAGGGGAGGATGACTCAGTCTCATTCATAAATGAAGAGGGTTATTTATAGTCGAATTAAATTTAGGGAGACTCATGTGATCATGGGAATGACTGATGATTTAATTTAATAATAATTTGTCAACATGTGTTCCCTTTAAGAGAGAAGCAGGATTGGGAAGTTGGATAATGTTGGGTTGGATTTGTGGGTACACTCGACCATGATCATGATTTGGAAATGAGTCATCCTTGCAGCCCAACTTATGAATGTCATTTTTTGTTGTGGCTGTTTATTTATTTTGAGAATATTTAATTTCCCGTGGAATTTAATGAGTCTCAACATCCACAAACCACAACAACCATGGCAGGGTCAGTTCCTTTCTACTCCAATTATTTTTATTTATTTCCCTTTATTTCAAAACTTCTCCTCAAATTCCAGCCAACGCATGTCACATTTTGATGCAATTTTTGAATAATAATTTGGCGCCTTTTGAATATACAGTGTATATATACTATACACATTTAAATTGACAATTGATCAAGCATAAGCTACAATGAGACTCACTGTCTGATGCAACACAAATTGGACACTGCGTACTACCAGTGACTTTTCAACTGCCAAAAATTGTCATGGTGGGGTGAATGTTTGACCGATTTCGGTGTATTTCTTATCCACCGAAATTAGCCATTGATAAATGACATGTGAAATTTGAGCCCAACCATCAAAATTAATGGCGTTTTGGCTCCATTGTGCTCTTATTCTTAGACAACACTTCCACTTTGGAATTTGACAATTTATTTGTCATGTGACAATTTAAATTGGATTCGAGTCGTTTTAGAAACGAACGTTCGTCAGTCAACTAATTCCCTCGATCTTGAAGGAAGCCATTTAGTATTTAATTTGACATGTAAATGATGCTACCTTAAATTAGTGCAAAGTGCGCCTACCCTAAGAAAAATAAATATTTACACAAGTTATGTAACATGACTGAATTTGACAAGAATTTTCTTGAAAAATTTATTTTTAATTGCAAATCCATCTCCATCCTTTGTCTAATATTTTTTTGAAAAACATTTTGAAATTGGGATTCATTCAAATGGAAACGGAATTTAAAATGGTATTCTGTAAAGTTTTTTATTGCTTCATTTTCCTGAAATTCAATGAACCACTTTTTCAAGTATTAAAATTAATTAGAAGAAATTAATTAACTTTTAAAAAATTTAAATTGTTAGTTTGTGTTCCTTAATTACTGTATTTCCAGTTTCCACATTTAGGCCCGAATTCAAGAAGCCCACGTGGCTCAGGCTCAGCACTTGGCTCAGGCTCACATTTACAAATCAACGTCGCCCATTTTCCAATCGATTTTTCATGCTACAAAGTTCGGAATTTCTATAGAGTCACTGCCTAAAAGTTGTGGCAAACTTAATGCCCTTTCTGATTATGTCCATTTTTAAAAAAATATCTACCCGTTCCAGAGTTAGGCATAAGAAAAATATGTTGTGATGAATTCAACTGCGTTTTTTGCCAATAATACATTGAATTCAATAATAATTCAATTAAATTTCAGTCATTTTCCATTGATTTTCAATTGAAAATATTTTGGTTCACAATTATTCTGTCACTTCAAATTGAATTTCAGTTCAATCCAACTCAGTTTTGATCTGTAGAAAAAGTCCTATGATTTCAATAATTATTTCGTACCACAATTTTTTTGATATTTTTACGTTCTAATTTGGAACTTTAAAACGGGTGGATATTTTTTAAAATGATGGACATATTCGGAAAGGGCATTACACAAGTTATCCGCAGTGACCCCATAGAAAATCCGAAATTTGTGGCATGAAAAATCGATTGGGAAATGGGTTTTGTAAAATTTTGTAAATGTGAGCCTGAGCCAAGTGCTGATTGAATTCGGACCTTAATAAACTTGTTGTAACGTTGTTAGAAATACACTTTTAAATTAAATGGCTCAAACTAAAAAATTGTATTCAAGGAATTATTCAAAGGGGGAATATAAATTTTAATTAAATTGACTTTAATTATTTAACCTCTTTCATTAAAGTTTACTTTTTCGTACCACAACAAAATAATTAAATTTCCAAATGTTCCCATTTCATTCAACATGACTATTGTCATTAATGTAGGGTTCAATATTTTCTCAAAAAATCCAACTGAGCCATTAATATAGTCCGCCGTTTTGACCAAATACTAAATACATTTTTATGAACAGTTTTTCTCATTAAATTCTATTCAGAAAAAATAATTTTTTAACTTGACAAAGTAAAGGAAAATGTTGACAGAGAAAAGTTTGGAATACAATTTTCTCTTCATCCAACTCACCACCGATTGGCTCCATTTGTTTCCAGTTAAATTTAATAAACATTCAAGACGTCTTCAAGTTGAAAATAAATTGACGACACGAATAATTTCAAAATTATGGAGAATATTTAAAATTATTTACCTTTCCTTTCATTTTTTTCGATGTGTAGAGTCCTCATTAGGTGATTCTGACTCTGATCATTTGCAAGTTCCCTTGTTGACAATAGCGACAACTGGTGGGATTATGATTGCACTTACCTTTCGCCTTTTCTTCTCAAAATTTCTGTACCTTCATTTGGAACTTTTGAATGAATTCATTACCTGCATTTCCAAAAGTAAAGTTTTTCTATGTTGAAATAAATATTTAATTATTATTTTAATTGAAATTCAGATAAAAAACTCCACCAAGGTCACAAATTTGAATTGGGGTCACTACGGGAATTGGTCATCACCTACCTCCCCTTCCTGCTCTATCCTGCCACATTGATGGCGCCGATTGTCGTCTGTACTGAGCCTGATCTGCGAACTCTGACTATTTCGTATGTGCCCCCCATCTACCGGAATATTTTGACCATGGCAATCTGTTCATGTCTCGACATGACGGCGTGGATGGCCAATATTGGCATGACCCACTACATGGCCTTGTTCATTCTCAGTATCATCTTCATGGTGACCGAAGAGGTCAAATTGGAGAGGGTTAAGTTGAAGTGAATTGACTAAATATGTACATTAAATTAATTTTATTGAATTAATTAATTGTTATATAATAATTTTCAGGAAAGAGAATGAAACCCCAGGTCAATTGATGTTGACGTTAAATGGAGTTTGTAGTTTAAAGAACCGACTGAAACTGTTGATGAGCATATTCAATTTGGGGTTTGCTCACGCCATCCCAGTGGTGGGTTTTTTCCAGAAATCATAAACTGTGACGGAAAGTTCTGGAAATTTCCGGAAATCACAGAAATCACGGTTTATATGCAAACAATTGAATACCTATGATGCATGTATGATTTTGTGTGCACTCTACAATTACGTACGTAAACCCAATGTCTATCTGCACTGTGTAAGCAAGTGAAAATCGTTCTGGACAACTGATAAAAACATTACATACATTTTCAAATGAATTATTAATATATTTTGAAAATTTACACACACCATATAAAAATATTAATATCGTCTAATTTTGGCCAATGCAACTAGTTCCAACATTTTCTCAATATTCAATTGGTCATCATCAGAATCCCCTCCAACAGAAGAAGCCGAATCTTCGCATTCATTGTCCATGTCCATAGTATCTATTTAAATTCAAATTTCAATTATTTGGTGTTTACATTCAAACATTCGTTCATCAACAAAGTACATAAAAATCTACATAATATACATAATGTATAGTGTGGCTTTTTACCAGTTTCTTCGTCTGTGTCATCCTTGTCAGAGTTTTCGTCCTCCATTGCGTCCTCGATACCTTCCAAGTTTGGGTCAGAGGTCTCGAACTCCTCCTCCACATCTGATTCGAAGTCAACTTCCTCGAGTTCACACTCGTAGTTTAATTGGCCCATGGAGAGGGCAGCAGAAACCTCGACAGGTGGTAGGACATTAGCTTCCACAATTTCATCACCAAAACTGAACCCACAACGTTCTTGAATAAAACGATGACGACGACCTCTAGATTGGCTTGATTCAAGTCGAAGGTTATGGGATAAAAGAACTAGTTTTCCCGCCCTCTTGCTCGTCAGTCTACTTCTTTTTTTGGTCATGACATTACCATAGGTACTAAATGTCCGCTCTGTTGGACAAGTGGTGGTACTTGTGTTCATTATGGCTCCCGCCACTTCGGCCAATCCGGACATGCCAGACATTAGTCCCCACCACTCAGTGACAGTAGTCACTTTGAGATTGACGGACCACATGAAGGAGTCGAGACTGTATAAGTCTGTAGAATTCCTAAAATGAGAAAGCTCTGGCACAACCAAGCCATGATCGAATCCGTGACTTTTGCAAAAATCATTGATAAATTGCATAGCCAACATGGGCTGGCGACCTACCAATAAGAAGCCTTTAAGTTTGGGGTCAAGCATGTGGGCGGCCAAATGTATTCGGTGAATAAAAAATTTTTCTCTCTTTATAAGGGCCTGCTTAATGGAAGCTTGGTCATCACTCGAAATATTTGAATTTCGAATGTACGTCAAGATTTGGGACTTTATTTCATGGAAAGCTGGAACAATAAGGTGAATTAGGGGCTTGGATTCTGACTGAAGGATAAGTGTCCATTTGGCCAAGGGCTGGAAAATGTTGAGGACACACTCAATTTCCTTCCAAAATTCTGGACTGCATATTTTGGAGCAAAATGTTGCGGTCAGAATTTCCGCCATCCTGTCTTCAATGCACAGGAGCTTCAAGGCTGTTTTTGTGGTTATAAAACTAATGTAGCAAGTGACACGAGACAACCACCGAGTCTTGTTTGACTTTCTGAGGACGTGGACAGTCTTCAAATTGTCCAGCTGGATTTCGTCAAATCTTGCTTTTAAAACTGTGCTTTTTGTAAATTTTGAAACAAAAGCATTGACAAATTTTTCCAACTCAGCCAATCGGGGAATCTTCATAATATCCTTGGCCAACAAATTTAGCCCGTGAGTTGTGCATCCAAAAGTAATTAAATGGGGGTAAATAACTCGTAGTAGCCTCCAGGCCTTTTTCATGGAGCTTGCATTGTCAGTCACAAGGGCCACACATTTTTTTGAACCAAGTTTCTCCATAACATTTAAAATTTCCCGGCAATAGAATTCTCCATCATGTGACTGGGAACCTGTCACTTTGGAGTCATAAAGAAATGGCCGTGGAGTTGTGACGACAAAATTCAACACGCTGCCGCGGCTACAGAAGGCATCAGTTGAAAAATTATAAGATGGAAGTACAATTGAAAAACATGGGAAATCAAGAATTGTTTTATTACTTTATATTCGTAAATGAATCGGCTTGTAAGGTCAAAAATTTGGCTCCTTGTATGGCACAGTCCATGCTTGTGTTCATTCTTGTGAACTGGTCATCTAGTAGCCTTGTCGACAGGGCTGGTCTCCTGGGTCGTTTAAAACACGGCCGTAGCTTCTTGAAAAAAAGGTCCCAATATTCATTGTCAAAGAATGATAACGGGACTCCATTGGCAAAAACTGCCCGTGCGAAAAGCTCCTTCAATTCATCCTGTACACATAATTACAATGTAGTGTAAATTACTGGGTCAAGTTGAAGTGGCATTACAATTTTAAAAATATATTTTTTGTACCTGTTCATGATTGGTCATGATATTCATAAAGGGTCGTAAACTGCCAACTTTGTTGGAAGGTGACTGTCCTGTAATGAGCCCGGTTTGAATGAATGAGGAAGTAGATGCTGTTGTTTGAATTGTCGGGGGATTTGTGGTAAAATCGTTATTTGAACTTTTTTTAACAGAAAATTCAATTCGAATTCGGTTGGAACTTTTGGCACATTCTGACAAATGTTTAGACATTCGGGTTTGATTTTGTATAAGTTCGAAAGGGCAATAATTGCATTTTTGCTTTACTTTTCCTCCAACTAGAACTTCAGAAAAGTGTTTGTATGCTGGTCCCTTGTCTCCAGGTTTTCCCATTATAGTTTTAAAAATTAAATGTGAGCTGGAAAATTCGAGTTGTTTGTGCTCAAAACACAGACAAATGAAGGCATGATGTGAGAGAAATGACTCTTGACATTTAATTTTAGAATACTCAAAAACCCTTTCAAATTTTTCTACATTGCCCATAGTGTAGATATGTGGAAAAATAATATTTTCCCCGCCGGCTACACCTTTCTTAAAATAATATTCTGGAACTCTTGTCCTCTACCCTTCTAGTCAGAACACAGCGGGTTGTCCATATGAAAAAATTATCTTTACAAACAAGTTTAGAAAAAAAGGAAACTTGTGATTTCCAAAGCAGAGGAAATTTCTGGAAATTTCCCAAGGCGGAAATTTCCTATGCCATCACTGCGCCATCCATCGTCTAAAAATGGTGGCATTGACTGTGTCGATTGTTTGTGGGTGGGCATCCATTCGACTCATGAGGGTTCACCCAATATTTGCTAGTTTTTATGGGTTTGTCTCCATGACTGGGGTGGTGGGTTACGTGGGAATGTTTAACTCAGCTTTTCAAATCACGACCATGATTGAGGAATTAAAGCGGAATTTAATGCACAGGTCACAAGAAATTCAATTGGGATTTGACGAAAAGAATGTCAAGATGAAGATGCGGGCCATCCCGAAATTGGGGATTCAAGTTGGTTCCTTCCATAAGATGGAAAGATTGTCCACCCCAATTTTTGTCCATTATCTTTTTGAACAAATCGTCTCACTCCTCATCACTTTCCAATAAACCCAATCGGAGCGCGCGTAAATTGATGGATTCTCCTCGATTCAAATATTAAATATTTATTTATTTTTTTATACACACATTGTCTGTTTTTGATGCTAATTCAATTAATTGTAATCACAAAATTATCCAACATCGTTTATATATTATTTAAATGTGTGTGCAAGTTTATAATATAAAATAGAAGAATAATTTGCATCGCATGACAGAAAAATGATATTTTTAAAACTCGATCGCACATGCGTCCAATTGATTTGTGTAGTTAATTTCAATTTCCAACGAATATAAATAATAATTGCATTCGTTTAAAAATAATTCTTCTGATTCTTAACAATTTATTGTTCTTACTGTAAAATAATAATTATTCTAAAAAAGGGGTCCATGACAGCCTCACGCTACGTTTTCTTTGTTTTCAATTAAACTGCCCAAGTGCAAGGAATTGTTTGTATATAAATAAGCAACCATGATGCTCACGTGTTGTGGGCAAAATGGCCCTCTTTAGAAAAATTGCTGGCCTTTTTTGCCATCGCTGTCCTCGCAATGTCAGGAAACTCTTAAATATTTTCATGCAGAGGGGAAACGTTGCCGAGAGTAAAAAATATATGGATGGATGGAGTAGCCGGTATTGGCTTTTTTGTCTGAAGGCCAGCGGTATCTAAATCTATAAATTTCACTCCCAATTCTTGATGTTCTCCATGAGTCACATGTCATTCAAATGTGTGCACACATTGACTCGATTCCTGGAACGTTTTACATTATTTTCCTCAACAAATAAATTCCCAGTCTGGCCCTGACTTTTTTGTTAGTAGCCTTCAACTAAAATTTATTTCTCCTTTTAAAAAAGTGGAGAACTTGATCAAAATAATAAATTCAACGTAATCATACAATCTCCATTCTAATGCAAAATTCTATTTTCAATTATGTAAGACCATTAATTTTAAACTCCATCAACAAAAAAGGACAGCTCCCACTCAAACACGATAATTGCAGAAAACAATATTTTTGGGTAGTATAAATAAACCACGTGACCTTTTTATTCAAACTTTGTGTGAGTGAAATGTGAATCTCAATGGGATTATGTCATTCATTTGGTGATAAAATTGTTCATAAATTCAATGCAATTGACTCTAATCAAGTCGTCCTTGTAAATTTGCAGTAACTCACTTTGGTGGCCTTCAGTCTGATCGTGAGTTCTCCGGTCACTCTACAGCCCAGCCACGTGGACTTTTATTTGGACTCGAAATTTGTGCGAAGATGGCGAATATTACCAAAGAATTTTTGGAGACAGCGTTGGGTGAACCCATTGACAAGTTTGAGTGTAGTCCAGGCTGCAATTTGGGGGATGGGTTCACTTCTCTGCTGTCTACAGTGGACGTGACCCTGCCCAATAAGGAAGTGCGTCACATTCTTGTCAAGTGCTACCCCATCCACCCAGGACGTCAAGAATGGCTCAACAAAAGTAACATGTTTTTGAAAGAACTCGCCGTTTATGACACTCTCTTTCCCGCCTTGAGCCATTTTCAAAAAAAGGATGTCAATCCAGGAACTCCCTTTGGCTTTATTAGGCCACCCTTCCCCAATCTTGTTTTTGGTCAGGCCATCGACTACACAAAAACTCCACCCAAAGGTAAATTTCTAGTAATTTTCACACACCACAAAATTAAACTCAAGCTTTTTTTGGTGCTAAAAATTCCCGCCATTTTTCTTTGCCAGATTTACAAATTCACGTGGATCCCCTGGAAAACTGTATAGTTATGCCCGACTTGAGAAAGACTGGGATCGTCTCGTGGGATTTGACATTGATCACTCAAAATTGGTGATTGTGGGTCAAGCCAAAATTCATGCTTTGAATTGGGCGTACAAAATGAGGTCAGGGGGTCAAAGTTTGAATGAACAATTTTCGTTCCTCAATTTGGGCACCGTTTTTGACGTCATGGATGACTCATTATTTGATGGAATGTACGACAGTTCGATGGGGCTATTTTGTGGAGTCATAGAAGCATGCGCAACCGATGAGGAGGAAAAAGCGCGTCTAATTAAATTCCTCGAAGGAGTCCGTGAATCAGTTTTCGATGTGGCCGCTCTTTACTTTTGTGACAAAAAAAACGACAAAAGATCCCACCACCAACAAAGATAATGTCACGAGGGTTCCCGGAGTTAAAAAAGTAGATGAAGGTAATTAAACTTTTAAATAATTATTTTGATTTAATTTAACCTCCATTTTTTCTACAGCATCCTGGCTCACTGTGACCCACGGCGACTGTTGGCTGAATAACATGATGTTTCGCTACGATGATAAGACAGGGAAGCCACTAGAGGTCATTATGGTGGATCTCCAATTGGTCCGAGAGGCGGAGCCCATGAATGACCTTGTGTACTCCATGTATACAAGTACGACCTCTGTATTTCGGAAACTGCATTTGGAATATTTGCTCAAATTGTATACGAATACTTTTATCAAAATCTGCGACCATTTTAATGTCCCTCTACCGGGAGACTTTGGACTGGAAGAAGTGAAGCGACGATTTCACAGGGCAAAGGCTTTTGGATTTTTAATGAGTATCATGTGCTTTCCCATGTTTTTGAGTGATCCAAAGGATGCCAAAGATTGGGACCAAATGGGAGATAACGTGTCAATGGATAACATGGGGAAAGAAATCATTGCGACGACAAATGCTGTGGGGTCAAGTCCGATTTTTCAAAGTCGGGTCATGGATATTGTCCGGGAACTTGAAGGAGAGGGAATCATTTAAATATTGCAAAAGTTCAAATTCAACAATAAAATTTATTAATTTTTGTCTGCTCTCAATTTACCGGAGACGCTGCTCATGTTTTACGAATTTCAGTAAACAATTTTATGGGCAACCGAAGACGGTGCAAATTGGTAAGTCCATGCAAATATTGAAAACTCACATTGGAAATTTTTATTGTACAACTCATTCCGCTTCCCTTTGTTTTGTGGCCCTTAATCAGACCATGGCCTTACTTTTCGCCTTTTGAGTTAATTTATTCACGTAACTTTATTTGTAAAAAATTAAAGAGTCTGAATTTATTTTGAGTGTCGTTTTTTGTAATGACAAAATTGGATTTAGTCAGTTTTTTATAAAATAAAAATATTGCAAAATGGTGGAGTCATTTGTAACCCTTTCGACGTAATTCATCAGCCACGGGGCTGTCCTTAAGGGTCAAAATGTTTTGAATGCATTGGGGAGCATAAACAATTTTTCCAAGGATAAAACCAGCTGACATGGCTGTCCACCATTAAATTCAAAATTTGTTTTTAATTTGGCTGCATATTTTAAAAAATATTGGAAAGAATTCAATTTACCCACAAACAGTTTGGGAAAGACGCCATAATTTTTGTTGGGCTTGAGGTAATCTACAAGGAAATTGACATTAATTATTATTAGTTAGTTAATGAAAAAGTTAAAGACCTTTGACAACGGCGAGGACGACTCCAATCCCAAAAGCAATGGAAAGGGGGAGACTTCGATACCAAAAGCTTTGATGATTACACTCCTTCATCACCTCTTCCTCTTCCCGCGTAAACAATTTTGATTTTTTCTGCATCAAATCATATTTTCAATCCACCATCAATTAAATTATGTCTCATCCAATTAAAGTACAAGAACCCCATGAATTCTTATACTTTTTTTTATAATTATTCACGTGGCTGGGCCTATTCTACAAAATCTTACCGATGTGTTAGCCATTGCGATTCATGCGTGATGCGATGCTCCGATTGTGTAATTTTTGTTATTTTTTATGAGGAATGACAAAATAAAAACCCTTATGTGATAACTTTTTCGGATGGACTACAAGCTTGAACCAACTTGAATTTACGCACAATGGCACACTTATGTTGTTGTTAACAACTTGTGAAAATTTCAACTTGGTTCACGCGTGTAGTCCTACTTAATTCCGCCACGGAAAATGATGAAAATTTTGGAATTCACAAGAAGCCATTTTGGAAAAGTCAATGAGTCATTGGCCATTGAGAGCAGAAAAGAGCCGGAGGGCGAGGGGGCGGTTATTTTTTTGCCTCTGTTTTTCAAACTTGATTTTTAACTTGATTGTAAAATAATCGAATCACAATTACAGTTTTGAATTAGCCATTTAAAAAAATTAATCTTGTTAATGTGTATCATCTGAAATCAAAGGTAAAATCAGACAAATATAAATAATTTTTAAAAATGATTTTTCAATTGTTTTTAATCGACTTCAAAGTCTGCATTTTAAATCTTAGTTTGATAATCCCATTGACAACAAATATTTGTTATTGTGTGTAAAATACGTTGATAAACCATTTATACATTATTATTTATTTCCATGTGTTCTTTCATTCAAAATATCATTAAATCTGTTGCGGTCAAAGTTGAAATAATCGTGATAATTATTATTAACTATGTTTTTGCTCATGCACAAGTACCTGTAAAGAATTATTATTAATTGAATTGAATTTTTAATTTTAGTTCTCATTAAAATCCAAGAATTCCGAGTTCGTTATAATGTTCTGGTACTGAGGCCTGGAGGATTAATCCTACTGTACATTTGACCGGTCAACATTTGTCACGTAAGACAATTCCAATTATAAATTCCATTAATATTTCGTACTTTTGATTAATGATTCCTGAAATGTGAATAACATCTTGAAAAAGTGTCAGAATGAACCAAAGTGACAATTAATTAAGTAATCATTCCCCAATTAAAAAGGATCCCTCGAGTTAATGAACCAGTCCCTAATTAACAAATGGTGTAACAATTAATTAACCATCCCGCATGATTCCTTAATTAAATTATGTATCCCCCACGATCTCTTAGTTATTTTGCTATCCCTTAATTAAATAAAATAAATTAGCCATCCCCCACAACCTCATAATTAATTTCGCAATTTCGCTACCCTCCAATTAAATGAAGTAAATTAATTAACCCCGCAAATAGAAAACGATCCCTCAAGATAATTAATCATGCCACACGATCCTTCAATTAAAAAACGATCCTTAATTAATTTAGTTATCCCTTACCCAAAAGTAAATCATTTAATCATCCTCCACGATCCTTAATTAAATAAAATAAATTGACCATCCTTCGCGATCCCAAAATTAATTAGGCCATCTCCCACGATCCCCCAATTAATTAATTATTTTATTTCCATTTTTGTTTATTACACCTATAATTTTACAGTGCGACGCAGACGACCAGCGCTGTACCAAAAAACTGGAACGTTTATTGTTGTTTTTGCCATGGGAGAATTGCACCAAATTCACGGACTTGGAGAGTTGGAATTCCATCCATTTCCACTCTGGTTTTGGAGTACACCATAAATGCAAAACTAAATTATGCCGTCGTCGATTCTGATGTCATGTGTTCATGCTGTCACTCAAAACTCAGTAAAGGTAGGAAGCTCCCAGCAAAAATTAAATGCCGTCGACAATCATGCAGCAAATGTCAATTGGGTCTGGATGTTTCTGTGCCTAATTCAAGTGCAGAATGCGGTGTCCACTTTTGTCCCGTGAGTGAGTTACCTAATAAAATGAATTTAATAATTATGTTTGATTTTTATTCAAAGTCGTAATGAAAAATCATGTTTATTTTTTTATTACCGTCAAAATATAACCACGATAAGATTTCGATCGTCGATATACTTGCTTTACCTCAACCACCATATGTACATGTATGTAAGCTTATATACGAGACAATAAAAGAGTCGCTCAATGTACCCTATATTAACATCAACAAAAAATGTTGACACCCTCTTATTCAGAATTTAATGGGCTTTCAGAATATGTAGGACACTTGACCCTGAGGTCATGGCATCACAACCTCTATCCCATCCAAAGTTGGAATTTTTAAATTTTTCATGACTTTTTTGGAATATGGTGATGGGCAAGTGGGGTCAAATGTTAACATCAACCAAATATGTTGACACCCTCTTGTCCAGAATTTAATGGGCTTTCAGAATATGCAGGACACTTGACCCTGAGGTCATGGCAAGTCCCCCCCCTTCCCTACAAAGTAAGATTTTTTGAATTTTTCATGACTTTTTTGGATGCTTTTCTGGTCGGGGTCATTGGTGGAGTCGTCATCATTTTGACCAGCTTCATTACTGATAGGCTTCATGTTGACGACCCAGTTGGAGCCACAGCGGTTCATGGTTCGATTGAGAAATAAAATGAATAATTTTTGAAATTATTTTCAAAATTTTGATTCAGTTTTGGTGGACTTTGGGATCTGGCTGCTTGTGCTTTCTTTGCAGATGATGATCATGGACTTTTCACAAAAGTACATTTTGGTATATTTCGAGGTTAGAAACAAACTTTGAAGTTTTCACGTGAAATTTTTATGAAATTTTGAAATGAATGGGACAGGGGGTACTTTTCATATATTGGGAATTCAAACGATTGCCGCCCTCTGTATAATTGTGTGGTCTGCCTCCATTACTTTTGTTCTATTGTGGGTAAGATTTATATTGGGGTCTTAATTTCGAAGGAAAATTCAAAACTGTTGTTGAAATTTTGAAGGTGATTAACCAGTTTGTACCCATTCGAATAGATCCTCATGAGGAATTATTGGTGGCGGATTATGTGGAGCATTCGGTTCTTCGAAAAAATGTGGGCATTACTCCGCATCTATCCCCGGCTCAATCAGCCTTCCGTCACCCACCAACTGGACACGTGGTCCAACAGGAAATTCTAGCCATTTTCATGGGGTGTGATCCCGATGCAGGTATAGCCAAGTATTTTTGTAGCAATTTTGATCTTTGACCTTGTGAATTTAAATTTTGTCAGATTATGAAAGGGCAAGAGAAAGGGAAGCGACAGCAGCGTGAAAAAAGGAGGATGAAAAATTGGGGCAAGGAAATGGCGTTGGAATGACGATGATGAGTTTTTGGCGAGGGGTCAAGAGACAAACGACAAGGGCCAGTCAAACTGAGGTCATGACACCACACAATAATCAAGTCTCACCTTGAACTGTCGCTTCAGAATCTTTGGGAGATTCGTATCATGCCACTTATTCCAATCATCACAATTATGACATGCCATAAAAGAATTTAATTATTTTTTATTTACTGTTC
>JAQIVZ010002618.1:0-19380 GCA_034700945.1 Arrhopalites spinosus | reverse complement strand
TCCTTCTTCTTCCTCCTCTCTCTCTCATACACAAAATTTGATAACATAAAAGTAGTAGGGAGTACTCTTCTATGTGTAATCTGCTCTGAATTAGTTTGAAAAGAAAATAAAAGCAAGCCAACTAAAGAGATGCTCATGGTAGTCGTATTTTGTGTTGGTGTTGGCGATGATGCAGTGATGGTCAAAAGATGGGTGGAAAATAAATGGACTACATTCGCCTCTCAAGTAAGAATATAATTCATCATAATAGAATGGAATGACCAGCTAAATTAAAATCGTAATATTATGAGATTCTCAAGTAGGAGAGAGACAGACAGAGAGGAACTGCTGTAAGCTAAAGCTATATACACATATACATAGGAACAAGGATAAAGTGTATAGATATCCTTTTTGGCTACACAACATTTGTCTATGTACAAAGTACGATGAGACGTCATCCATGTACATGTATGTAAGAGCCATACATTGCAGTAGGCAAACACTTGGGGCATACGCTTGGGAAAAAATCCTAGGTGGGTATCTGGTGGAAAGATACCTTCCTTGTACCATTATCGCTTTTTCTACGTCTCCCTTTTTCTTTTTCATCTTCTTCTCCTCCTTTTTCTTGAATGGCAGATCTACTCAATCTGTATTACACACAACCGTTGTGCAGTTCCCAGTAGTTGGACTCTATAGGAAGGATGAGACTTGATATAATGTGGTTTCAACATAAAATTTTCCATGCATGTGTACCGTTTTTGTGTACATGATGGGGATCCTCACATTAAACAAGATGGATATATAGTTGGTCATGTAGTAGCTTCATCTCTCCATACAAGAAGGAGTGTATACACAAAATATATACACTGTCACTTGTACTAACAGAGTAACGCTGGTAGTAAGTAGAGAGAGAGAGTAGTAGTAGTACATAGTAGAGTAGTAGTGGATGTCTGTTTTGAAGCACGCGGAGTTTGTAGTAAAATAAATACGCATGGGGATGTAGAGAATAAGATGGAGCGATGGCAAAGGCTGGCTAGCGCAAGTTTCATGCCTATGATTCTTCTTTACCCGAGAATGAGATCATCATCGGAAGAAGGCAAAAAGAAGAAGAGTACTGTAGTAGTAGCGGCATTTACAAAAAACACAAACACTCACTCTACAAGAGTCAGAAGAGTAGGAGTAGTAGGGAAAAAAGATAGTTGTGTAGAGTTGTCGACTGTGTGGATTCTCATCAAGATGTGAGAGACAACGATGAGATTCAAGACCCCAATGCTGAGCTCTATCATGACAACCGCTACCAACACCAAAAACTAGTCTACTACCACGACCAACGTCAAACTAAAACAGTATATACTCTCAGTCTCTCAGTAAGTACAGATTCAAAATATGTATAAAACTTTTCTACTTGATACATAAGCACACCAAAATAATACCCATCCCCCTGTAATGATATTCCCTACTTATATGGGACAGAGATACTTTGTACTATGAGCGTAGGGAGATGGAGTAAAACGAGAGCATTAATGAACGTTGGAAGATTGCAATTGAGGAAAAGTTTCACAGTCCTCATAGCTCTTTGCGCATGTTATGTTGTAAGGAAGCAAGGCAAGATTTTGTATTATACAGTATAAAATTATGTGGCTCGTACTACCGTACGAGAGACTGAGAGAGAGAAGGAGATAGATGGAAGAACACACTCCACACACACACACACAAATTGCATACTCGTCTACGGATGATATGGAGGAGCCGCATTTGTTGGTGTATAAACGACCATATTATTCACTGAGTTGTCTGAGTTACCGAACCGAATTGAAATAAATTTTCCTAGAGTAGATTGCGGAGCATCGAATCTGATAGCCTTTTGTTATGAAGTCTCCAAGAATGGTACTTATGATTGGATGGATGTTTGATTTCCAAGAGACAGACAGAACGAAGAGTATCTAACGTGATTTTCTCTCTGTGTGTGTCTGTACACACATAGGAACTCTTTTTGCCTATATCATTTAGTTGTATGTAGTACAAGTAGGGATTTTGGAAGGAGATGGAGTTGATTCAATTGAAGGAGAGCCATGTACCACGAGTGACGGAGTGGAGGAAGAAAATGTCGTTTAGCTCCATTACGTACTCGACTCTGTAAAGACTTCTAGCATTTTCAGAGTAATTCCATGAATACGGGAGTCCCTCTACGTAGCATTTCTCTCTCCTTTTGATATCCCATAGATACGTATATATTATAATGCCCATTATTTTATAATGAACATTCCTTATAGTTGTTACAGGCATGATCCGTTGTAATTTGTTTTGTATAATATTCTTAGCTTTTTAGGCAAAAAGTTAAATTCGAACAATATACCAAAAAGGGGGGACATGTAGAGAAAATACATGTATGACTATACATGTATATATATTTATGTGTGTGTGTCTGTCGGTTTGTTGAATTTGGCTTTGGAGGGATGACAATGTGAAGAGAGAAATCAAGAAGGCCATGAGTTGGAAGCATTGACAAATCGGGGGAACCTCCTCGTTTTGGTTGGTTCGTGGCTCGTCATTAGAGCTCTCATGTATGTAGATTGTCGACTGTCTATACATATACAATATGTGTGTGTGTGTGTTGATTTCGGGGAAGAACCCATGAGAATTTTCGAGTGGAAAAAGACCTTTGGGTGTCACAGTCTGCTGGCATAGCTATGAGCAGATTATGCATGAAAACATTACCAATATTGTCGACTCATTGGCTCGCTTGGCATTTTCCGGGCAAAAGTAGAGAGAAAATGCAAAGCGTATTTTTTTTATCTCTCTCTCTCTCTCTCTCTCTCTCTCTCTTGTCTGTTTCGATCACTTGACGCTGAAATTCAGTTGGAGTCTCAGTCCTAGTAACAGCTCAATACTGGAAAGTACAAAGTGTGAACCTACACAACCAACCAATTTCAATTCCACGCTCCGATGTTCAAAGCAAAGGCTCTTTTTTATGAGGAAAGCTATGCAGAATGTGGATATGCGGATTTTCAAAGCACACACAGAGAAAAACTACTCAGTTTCTCCGTTTTTATCCTCTTACTTCATTCTCCATTCTCAGCCTACCTACAACTCAACACACAATTTAGCCCCCCCTCCTCCTCTCACAGTAGTACAAGATTAATACTTGGATGTATGATTATACACACAAATAAATAAATCTATGCTCCCACATCAATGATCCTTTTCATTACTTTTGTGTGTATTTCACCTATTAAAAAACTTTCTCTCTCTCTCTCTCTTGATTCTTAATCATGTCCTTGTCATATAAAATGCCCTTGATATTATGTCATATTAAATGAGAGAGAAAAACAAATTTGGAGATATGTCACAAGGGACTCGGTTGTCATTATGGATGATTTGAATTCGTCCGAACCGTTGCGACGCAATTGTTCTCTCTCTCTCTATGTACTATGCACATATTACTACTTATGTATGAGGGCGTATGTGTGTGCTAAAATTTGTATTGTGCAGAAAAAAATGGGGGGATGGAATGGAAGAATGACGGAAGGGAATGAATAGCTGAGGATGCTTTGGTCGGTAGGTGGACCATTAAGCACCCAGATCAATTACCTACTAGAGCCTTTTCTTTATCCGTTACTTGTCATCAGATTTGTCTCTGTATGAAAGGAATCTATTCTATACAAAGCTTTATTTCATATTCTTACGGTCATGATGGTATACGTGTATATATATATGTAGTGGAAACACTGGAAGGTAGTAACCTAATATTCCGCATCAATCGATATGCTGCATCATCAGAAACTCCGTCCGCACGCCACCATACTTCTTTTCTCCCTTCCTCCCTACACTTTTCCATCTTTTTTTTTAGTTTGTTCCAACCGAAGCACGGAGCTCTCTCCATATTTCTTTTTTTAATACGAATATCTTTATAGCAAAAGAAATAGGAAGAGGAGAGAGAGAGAGTACGTGAGGGCGAGTGATATTCATGAAAATCTATAGTGAAACAGAAACCAGAGTAAAGACTTTTTTTACATGTACATGGCATGGAGCGACAGCAGGAGTAGTAAAAAAAGTCATGTATATCTATATATATTATATTATTATACAAAAACGGATGCTATACTACTGCCAGTACCACCAGGAAAGAGAGAGAGAGAGAGAGAAATTAGAACAAGTCGTTGTATTTAAAAGTCTTTGTATAAAGTGTAAAGTATGAAGGAGGAAGAAACATTATGTGAAGAGTGCCACTGTGCCTGCCGCTATAATGAGAGAGAATTGAGAATGACGCTGAAATAGCCATAGAATTACATAGGTTTACTATTTCTACAACCAATTTTCCCTAAACTTGTACCTTTTCCTTACCCCTATCACAGTGTACAAGTGTACATAAAGTATATGTACAAGTTTAGTTTTTATAAAGTATAATATACACTCTTGGTCTCCCCACAAAAAAAGGAAGAGAAGGGAGAAAAAAAAGGAAAAAGGAGCTAGTGGACTCATCAAGGGAGAAATCAAAAAGTCATCAAGGAAAATGTGTGTGCCCTTACTGGATTTCGGATTCAGTTCACGAACAAAATTTCTCATTGAAACTCATTTTGGTGGAATCTGAGAGTGGTATGGATGTAGAGATGGCCGAGCCCAGACGGTTTTCACAAACTTAAGATTTATGTCCGACCGCGACAGTTTCAACGAAGAAATTCGAGACATTGCCATCTTTCCTCTCTTTGTCTCTCCACTCTCTCTCTCTCTCTCTCTCTCTCTTCCTCATGGGCTATTCTCCTCCTTCTCTCTATATCTCAAAGTCTGAGGAAAAGTACGCACTGGGTTTAAGAGTAGAATCTTGTCGTTGCAGCGGAATCTTAAAAACCGACAACCGACTTTTCAAATAGGACAACCAAATTCTTTAGTTTCTTAGCACATATCTGTACATGTACAATCATACATAAGTGGAGTTCTATGTTCTCTGTGAGTGTTTATGTATGTGTCGAAGAGGGAGAGAGGAGGGTTTATATACAAAGTAGTACGAGTTATATTTTTTTTCTCCAAAATTTCTTGTAGCTCCAGCGATAACTATGAATGTAAAAATGTTATACCCCCTCTAACATTGCACATTCATCTAACCATGCTTAGGATTCAGTAGAATTCAGTATGGCATCCGCAACGGTAGTTTTACGCAACAACGATTTTTCACCAAGATATATAGGCAAAAATGGGTGGGCATGGAGGTACATTCGACGGATGGAGGTCAAATTGAGAATTAAAAAAAACCCTCTCTCATGGTTTCATACTGTAAACCATTCAGGTACGATTGCCGATTGGATTTTTAGAAATTCAAGTATTGGAAAAATTGAGAGAAATGTTTTTTTAGAGAGAAAGAAGACTTTTGTGTACAGTTCATTGAGAATAATCCCCAATGGGGACTTACCCAAAAAGAGAGTTTTTAACTGAGTCTCTCTCTCTCTCTCTCTCTTTTTGCTCGAATGAGAAAGCGTTTTTGGTCCTCTTTTGCATGCACGTCGTTTTGTCGATGGAAAAAAAAAGTCGAGACAGAAAAAGAAGAAAAGGTTGTGTGAATTCAGAAAAGAGTCGGATGGTTTCAAGAAAATCGGGATAGGTAAAACTATTTTTGTTTTACAGCCTTGTTTATCTAGTTATGCCTTTTTTAAAGTACCGAAGCGGGAGTTAAGGCAAACACACACACACAACTAGTGTACTACTCGTAGTGTACCACTCTATCTCATATGTGATTTTTCTCCATAAGAGAATCCTGACTCTTTTTTTTCTTCATTTTTTTCCACTAGTCACTACCAACTCTTATGTATTTTAAACGAATCACTGTATGTAAAAGAGAAGTTTTGAGGACTATTCCTGCTGTGCCCCTGCTTCACTTTTCTAATACATATAACATTGTGAAATTTGACAAGAGAAAGAGAGAGAGAGAGAGAGAGAGGGTATTCTTCAACATGGTAAAAAAAGCATGGAGGGTGTTTGCTTACTAAAATATATACATGGAGATGAAATAATATATATATTGATATGTATAAATGTATAGGTATATTTTTAGGACACACTAATGTGTGTGTTTGTGTAGTTTTATTCATCACGGGAAAAAACCTTGTGAAGGAACTTTGTGTCTATGAAATCAAAAAACACACAAGCAAATCTTTCATGAGATGAGATGAAGAAGAGAAGAGAGAGAGGCTCACATCATACATAGAGCGGTTAATGGAATGAATTCAACGTTTTCACTTCGTTTGTCTCATGCTGAGCTTTAGTTGAAAGATTTTTTGAAGAATGCTTCCCTCTCTCATTGGCTGAACATGGGAAGTGGAATTCAAGTTGACTCCTGTAACTGACTCTGACGCTCTCTGAGTCCGACTCTTCTTCTCTGTGTCTCTGTCTTGCCATGGTTTGCAGTTCCATTAGAAGGGACTCTTATTTTTTAACTACGTTGTTTACCTTCTTCAATTCACACCATGACTAACCTTTTTCAAGAGTCAAGACAGACGCGAAGATTTTATATGGACCATGACAAATTTTCATGTTACAAGACCAATAATAATTCCATCATAAAAATACACTCTTAAAAATTTATAAAAATTTCCCTTTTCTTCTCTTCCCATCTTTTATACATAAAAAGCGTGTAGTCTTATCCATATATATACAAAGTATTATACGTTTCATCAAAAAGTTTGGAATTGTTGTTGTTGTTAAAAATAACAACAATAATAAATGATGATAATAATAAAATTCCTTTAGTCATTTAAATGTTTTTTTTTCGGCACACAATGTATTTAGATTGTGTGTGAGCATTATGGTTATGATAAAAAAAAAGAAAAATAGAGTAAAAAAAAGGATTCAAGATCCATTGGCATGGCATTATTACAGATTCCTCGACAAAAGTTGATGGAGGAAGGAGAATAACAAGAGAGAGAGAGAGGGTGGCTAGTGCATGGCTATTTCTTGTTGTTCATTTTCCCTTTGTATTGCACCACTGGCTTTATCATGAACGACGTTCAAGGCACCAACAGTGCCAGCTCATGTGAATACTTACTTTGTACTTGTGCATCCACAGTCACCAAATTTAGTAAAAAGGCAAGAGATTTTTTTTTCACTTGTCTTTTTTTTTATTCTTTCTCAATCCTCTACCTGCACTCTCACCTACAGAGAGAGAGAGAGTACCACACAGACAAAAATTCATCTAGAGATAATATGGAAGAAGTAAAGTAAAGTATAAAAATTTAAATGTAAGGAAAACTCATCTCTCTTGTATATTTATACATGGAAGATATACAAATGCCAAGTTCTAATCTTCCTTTATGCATCTAATTCTATTTCATTCCCACAATTTATTCCACTCTGTATGCACAACTTGTGACAGAGACAACGATTCACAAAAAGTTTACGACTTTACTTATTCTCTGCCCATGATAAATAGGAAATTGCAATGACTTGTACAAGAGGAGGAGGGAAAAAAAGCATAGTCACTTATGTCTTCATAAAAACCTTTTACAATCTTCCCTAGCGGTTGTTGTTGTCGTTGTGGGCAAGAAATTTCCGGGTGATATGATGATACTCTGTCTTGAAATAGAAATATAGGAAGGGGAGACGAGAGAGAAAAAAAGTTATCTAATCAAAAATGTTATTGTTGAAGAATGTCATTTCACGATGAAAGAAAAAAGAAGACAAGAACCAAGTCCTCCTCTCTGAACTGACTAGTTGTGTGTTTGTATGTTGTGTACTTGTGTACATGTTATATGGGATGGTGAGGATGAAAATGAAAGCTCCTTGATTATTAGCAACAGCAAAAGTTGGACAAAGCAGTGCTACGTTCTGTTCATTAGATAAGCCGCTCTGTCAAGGATAGACTGAAGGGAAGAAATTTTAAGAGGATTGTTGATCGCTGGAAGTTTCTCTTTGTTTGTTCAACTCGTAAGTGGAGTGAATTTTATAAATCGATGCGTAGCTTCGTCTTGGTTTTGTCTTGCTCTGGTGCTGAAGCTGAGAGCTTTGTCGTTGCGAAACTCGAACGAGTGACAAGATTACGACGACGACATGGAAATGACGTTTTTCCATAGGCTGACTGCTCTAACATTGAAAGGAGCTAAAGTGTGATCTATAGTTGATGGTGATGCAGTTCACAGAATTCAGCCTCTGCTCCTCCATCATAGCTCTCATCCCCCTCTTTTTCCTTCATCTTCTCACACACTCACTCTCTCTCTCTCTCGTTCTGCTCATGGTTCTTCCTTCTTACATTTTCTACTACGAGAGTACGAGGGATTGTATAAGCTGAAAACCAGTGAACAAAATTGATTTTAACTTGGATTGGTTTTTTTTTATTTTCAATATTATAATATGCTATTTACTACCTCTATTTTACACTGTTACAACACAACACAACATCAAATGAAATTTTGCCTTTCAAATTTTACACACACAAAAAAAAGAATCTACATCCATGACACCAAACATTGTAGTTTATAGTTTGTAGTAAAAAAAAATAAAAAGAAGAAGAAAATTGGGACAGGAGGAGACTCGTCTCGTGTTTAAAGGATTTACGGTATGTGGAAGTTTTTGTAGTAAAGAAAAGAAGTGAAGAGCAATTTTTGAACTTGCGCTCAAAGTCAAAAAAGAAGTAGAATGTAGAGTGTATGTACATTAAGGAAAAACTTGACAGCGGCGTCTCCATTCTCATTCCTTTCGTAACATTGACGGTTCGCAATTTTCTTGGAGATTTTTTTTTCTCTTCTTTTTTATGCAGACGTTTTGAATTGACGATTTAAAAAAAAATTCAATCCCCTCTGAACTGATTGTTGTCATTAATTTATGTGCGGTACTTAGACCTGTACTATTAGAAATTGTGTGGTATTTTTTTATATGAAAAATATATATCCACAAAATTGATAATATATGCCCACAAAGAAATTTCATCGTCGATGTGATGTGGACTATATACAACATTATACAGATTTGATTGTGGACTAGTGAGATGGGAAGATAGTTTTATAAAAATGAGAGACAGCAGCTCTAGAGGTATGACTATGATGATGTTATATGGATGGACATGGTTTAGATGTGATATTTGATTTTGATGGAAGCGCCTTCTGCAAGTGTTCATCTGAGGCTTTGAGTCATGTCTCCACTTGTTTTTTTTTCAAGTGCAATTGAGATTCATGTAGGATACAAATCACGGCTTGTACCATAGTTCACCAATCATTCTTTCCTCTATTGTCCTTCTATTAGCCTTCGTCTCTCTCTCTCTACTCTTTTTATACGTGGGGAATGTTTAGTCGAAATTTAGACAAGAGGAGAGATACGAGAGAATCCTCTCTCTCTCTTCGACACATCGACATTTTCCCGAGGTAATCCAAGTCATGGTCTTCTTGGTCGTGCTCTCCTGGGTTTGAATCTGAATATGAGAATTTCAGCTGTTGTACAGTACACAAGAGTACAGAAGAGAGCTACTGAACTCAAGGCAAATTATATATATTTCCTGTTGGCTGCATATCAAATTTGAAGCAGAAAACTTCATGGGGGTATGAAGAAGGGAATGAAAGGAGAGAGAGAGAGAACCATGGCTAGTATTTAAACAGTCGTTCACATACACACACTCAAAGATCGACAACAATTCTTTTACCAAAACCAAAGCAAATCTTTGAGAGTTTTGATGAGCAATAGACGTGATCAAGGTGAATGTTGAATAGTGTCCAAACCATTCAAATGTTGCATGGAGTGTCAGCGTGCCTTAACTACTAAACCAAATCAAACTAAAAACGGTTTCGTGAGGGTACTCGTTCAAATATAATATACCCCTATATATATAATACACACACACAAGATGGGTGCAGTGTGGCACAGAAGATGGTATTGTATTTTTTGTTATATTAACTTGTGTACTGTACTGTATATTAAATTCAAAGGTCGTCTTGGTCCCCTCCTCCTCCTCTTCTTCCTCCTTAGAACAGCATTGACTATGCAGCATCTACTCGTACTCGTAGTTGGAGATGACTGGGAGGTGAATATGTACATGATGAAGAAGAGAGAGAGAAAAAAAAGTTTCATCTCGTGAGACTAGGAATATTGTATTGTGTTGTACTAGAGCGTTAGCATAAATTGTTAAATATTCGCCTAGAAGATGAAAATTGTTCTGTTGGTCGATACATTGGATTATAAATGATGAGACGATTTATTTACAATATAAAGTCAGTCGTAAATTTAAAAAGTGATATATGACATGTGAATATGCTTGTACAACCATGATATGTCCTGATAGTTCACTACTACCAAGGAATGCCACCACCACTATTTACATGTACACATGTATATGTATACGTATACATGTTAGTTTTTCTACATGTCTCAAATTAAATGTACAATTTAATGGATATAAGGAGGATGCCTTGTTGTTCCTGTATCATCTTCTGTAGTCTTCCAACTATTATACAAAATGTGCAGGATTCCTCTTACCCAACCAATGTACATTACATTGACATGAAACCAAATGCTGGGGTGAGTGTGTGTGTGTGTGTGGTTATAATAAAAAAAGTGTGCGATAGTTCAATGTATAAGAATATACCTATATATCATACATACACACATACATACAGAGAGAGAGAGATGGAGGTAGGCGAAGATGAGTCCTTATTGCCGTGAGCTGAGTTTGATCCAAAGCTCTTTCTTTCCTCTCATCTTTTACCTTGGCTCCAGTTCAATTTATTACTGCCAACTTGGACTTGCCATCACTTAAGATACTTCCATTCAACCTTAAGTTATAAGAGCGCTTCAAAAGGACGCATATAATCTCTCTCGCACTCTCATAGGCCATTCTCTCTGGAGACAAAGAAATCATTCCTTTGCCTTTCCCTATCTCTCAAGACTCAAGCCTCACTACCTCTCACCCAAACTCCTCCAAAAAGCTGTACGTGTGTACAGACTTACGTTATATAACATGTAATGTACACACACATTTTTACGCAGAGTTGTATGCACGATTGAGTTTTTTTTTGTATACTGTAAATTTTATATTACCCGCTAAATCTACATACTGAAAGGTTAATGTGAAACACCACTACATCACATCATATTCTTGACTATTTTTTTTGGTACAAATAGCTTGGAGCTAGTATTCTATCAACGATGTTGGATTCCAAAATATTCAAATACATTTTGAAAAGCGTGTGGCTTATTCTATGTGTCGATGTTTTAAAGTTAACATAAAACTAAAAAAGATTTAGTAGTAAAGAAAAAAACAAAAATAATGGTTCCAAGTACTCGAAAAAGTATAATGTAGTGGGCATGGAGGATTATACAAAAAAATGTAATTTACAATGAGCCAAAATATATAAAATGGAGTGTCAAAAAATTTCATACAATTGTTTACATTCAGTCTCTCAATACGGGAGGGATATGGGATATGGGTACTGCCCAAAGTAAAAGAGAGAGAGAGAGACTTGATACCTTTCACATCTTTACAACAAAAAGTACATGAGATGAGTTATCTAATGCATCACAATAATAATAAATGAAATTCTAAATCGAATGTCAAGCACTACCTCCGGCTACAAAAAAATATGTGTGGAGGTACATTACATTTTGACTGTCCGAAGAGTCCCCTTTTTTTCTCTGTTCATCTGTATTCATTTGCAAATGAAAATTGTCAATTCAACATTAAGAGTTTTTGAGTGCAGTAGAGAGAGAGAGACTCGCTTAATGTTATTTGAGTCGGTAATATTGCTTATTCTATTCAGTTTTGTATGTTATGTAACACACAGTAGATTTAATGTGGTGTGTTAGTCATACACAGTGTAATCTCATCCTCCTACTTAGACCATAGAGTTTAGAATTGTGACTATAGAGATGAGGGAGAGAAAGAGAGTTGAAGAGTCATAGATAAATGACTATATATCCTTTTATTAACGAGATGTTAATGCTAACCTAACTTTTCCTTCTCTCTCTCTCTGGCACCTGTTTCTCAAATAATTTTTTTTGTCAGCTTCCCTTTCTTTATCATATTTTAGAGACGACAGAGTTTACTCAACTAGAAGAACCTTTTTTTCCTCTCTCTCTCTCTCTAATGGCTAACTTCAGGATTCTCCTCTCAACTCTCCTATTAACAATTCCGAGTACATGTGTACGACACACTCTATCATTTTGACATCTTTTTACAATTTGACTTTTTCATTTTTTAACCTTGTTCCAAAAACACACGCACACTCGACAAAAATTATTCTGGCTTGTATTTATACACACAGAGGAAGATTCTGTATTATGTATAAGCTTCTGTCTCCTCCTCATGATGATGATGATCATCATCATCATCTCTTTTTCATCATTATCTTCTTTACCATGTAGATTTTTTTTTCTTCAAAGAATAAATAAGTTATAGTTGTAAAATTTTTTTGAAAACAGTTGTCTCTTCCCTTCATTTAATTCAATAGAGAGAAGTGAAGGAGGGGGAAAAGATAGTCTAGTTTTCTTGTAGAATAAATAAGCGTCAACTTAACTGACAATTTAATTTATGCAACATGCACAATATTATTGATTAGATAAAACTACAGTTCAATCTCTTGTTACTTGTACAAGAGTAAAATGGAAAGGTTTTTTCAATGCAAAGTCTTTCATTTGTATAGCACACACACAAAATTTACATGGAGACTTTTGCCTCTAAACTTTTTTTTTTACATTTATGTTTGTTGTCTCATCCTCATGATCTTGTCATATGTATATTTTCATACTTGTGTACATTTAAAATGTAGAGAATCCTCTACAGCCTCAGCTCGTTCCCTTGTTATTGTCGGTGTGCTACAGACAGTGAGAGTTTTTGCTGAGAATCTCAAAGGAATGCTGAGTTAAAGGAATGGCAATGACATGCTATGGAATAAAAACCTTATTCTACGTCATCATCGTTGACAGTTTTTGCTGAGAAAATTTTCTATAGTATCATCATGGGATTGCCTTTTCGTAATTCATAATCATGATTCATACTTCATACACATGTACGTACGTACGAGAGAGAGAGAGAGATGACTGTATGTCATAATTGCAAAGTTTTTTACGTTATAGCAATGAAGAGGAAGGAGAGAGGGGGGCTTTTGATGGTGGCAATGAGAGTGACATATTCATATATAAATCCTGACGACGACGATGACGATGCTGTTGAGTAAAGAAGCCCAAAATTTTCACGAGTTATAATATGAATAAAGTGTGTGCATAATATATAGATATATTATATAATGTGTGGAGAGTGTTCGTCTGTCACCTCTTGACATTTTCTCTTCCTCTCTGTACTTTTCTCCAATTTTCATTGACTCCTCTTTCATTTCTTGGTCCTCTCAAGAAGAAGCTCCTCTTGTACATTACACATGTACAAGTTCTATACAAACGTTACACTCTTAAAAACTGAATTGAGAGTTCTACAAATATATATATATATATTATATGTGAGATAAAAAGAGAGAGAGGTTTGTACAAGTCGAGTCAAAGGAATGAAATTTTTCCCATTCTGTTTTAAGAGTGTGGAAGTAAAGTCAAATTGAAAAGAGGTAGGTACGTACACACCCTGCACACACACATAATATTTTTCTTTTTATACATATAATTCTATATATTATATTCCTAACTTGTATGAAAAGAGGAACATACATATATTACGTATAAACCTAATAGACATGTCTTACTGCTGTGACTCGTCGTGTTCACATTTCTTTTTATTCCGCACAGCACAGCACTCTGTACTGTCTGCTCCATTATATTATATTGGGAGTGAATTCAGAGTCAGGAGTCATTTATAAGGATAATAAGAATTTAGGACGAAGAACAGAAGAGTCAAGTGAAATGTGCTACCTAAGCATCTTGCTTTCATTCCCTTTCTCCGTATATATAACCCACCTTACATACATGTTCTACTCTTCCAACCTCTATAAAGCCACCTAGCTTTTTTCATGTGTTATTGTTAAAAAGAGTCAAGTTGGGAGGAAGGGAAGGAGAAACAGAAACTCCATGTAGTTTCCTCTTTTTTAAACTATATAGTCACCTCCTACATACAAAGTGAATGTCGACTTTTTGACTGAACTCTCTCTCTCTCTCTCTGTCTCTCTCTCTGTAGAGTGACTATGGTTGATTTTCTCTTTTTACTTTTTAATTTATACTTACGGCAGCGAGGAAGAGCAAACGGCTTCTCTCTTTTTTTTCTCTTTCAATTTCAATTTCTCATATTTCTATCCTACGACCATACAACTCAATAAAAAAAGCCTTTGCTCTCACTCTTTCTCTATCTCTCTGTCTCTTCCCTCATCCAAAAGCTCAACTCTAATCATCTCATCTCTTTTCTCTCTCTCTCTTTGTTTTCTCTTTCCTATCCTCCAAGGATCTCCTTCTCGCCTGTCTATCCTTAAAATCTTTGGAAAGCTTTAGCTTTTCCCAGAGAAAATGTTGGTAGAAAACTCGTCTCCTTGTCTGTCCTCCTTCATTTTCATGTATAAAATTTTCCTGGACGGCTTTCAAAAGGGAAAAAGTTGGACAGGAGTAGGTTGGCTACATTTTAATGTCAAGGTACGCTGGCCTTGTACAGATGCTTCTTCAGCATCATATATATTCTAGTACATGGACCTACATATGGTTTTTATGTATGTACACTGAAATAAAAAAAATTAGTATCTTTTAAATATAAAAAAACACTACCGCCTACTCTCTCTCTCTTTTCTTCTCTTGCGTGTACACATTTATATGTGGATACAGTACAGATAAAAAATAATAAAGGAACATGTTTCACTCAAACAATGTAAAATGTAACGTTATATTAATGTTACTGAGTGTTAGACTCGAAGTCTTGATATTTTTCTTGTGCCTTGTTTCATTTTTCTCATTTTGAAATGATGAAGGGACCTTCCAAGATTAAAATGAGACAAGTTTGATGGATGGTAAAGGAAAAAAGGAAGGAGTGTCAAAGTCAACTTTATTCACAATGTCTACAACAGAGGCATGGATAAATTGGGGAAAATGATCCAAAGTCTTCATATATAATATTATACCCTGTCCATACAATCATACGACTATACCTACAATTTTACAAATACATATAGAAAAAAAATAGTTAAATTCAAAGATATTGGAATTTAAAAATGCTCAGAGTAAATACAAAAAAAAGAACAGTAGACACACAAAAAGTCAAGGAGAGTAGGAGTAAGTACATGGGATTAGAAATTTTGAGATATTTCGTGATATTTTTGCTCGAGTGGGTGGGGTGGAAAGTCATGAAGTAAGTTAATATAATAAGTGAAGGAATGCTCATAAGTTATAAAGGAGTCAAAATGGGAACTAGAACTCTCTTAAAACTACACAAGAGAGTTGAGGCAGAGGAGTATTGTGTGTATGTGTGTAATAGTAGAATGTCAAAAAATTAGTTGAATATTTAGTAAGGAAAATTTAGTATGCGGAGGAAGAAGATGTGATGCACGGACTTTTCCTTGTATAACATACAAAATTTTATAAGAGAGGTCTAAGGGTGAGGCACTATGTTTTATACACATGCATATATAGTACAGATATATATAAAATGGAGTTTTTGTGCGTGCACCGTGTAGGTAGGTATAAATGAAGAGGATTGAGCTACAAGTAGCTTTAGAATAGCTAACATGGTTTGAGATGTCGAATTTGAACGACAAGAATAATGACTTCCCTGTTTGATTAATGAATTGGGAAATGAGCTGAAAGCCTATATAGCATATGGCACTGAATTTTGTATGAAGAGAGAGAAGCGGACCAATGTGTTGCGAAACTGTGTGTGTTTGTGTATGTGTCTGGATGTATCTGCGTGTGTTGCAGAGGACAGCCCCATGCAACTCCCAATTGTCGAAAGAGAGAGAGAGAGAAAACTTGAGACCTCGACAAAGTTTTACACGAAAACTCTCAGCAGCTCCAATAATAATGTACCAATCAAAAGCTAGGCACAAACTATAAGCAGACTAAACTCAAAGTAACTTTGAAAATTTCGATTGAATTTTACATGATGTATGATGGATGCCAGGCTCAATAGTAAACATCATATCCCAAGCCAACCTTTTGCATTCTCTTCACCTAAATATGTACTCTCCCTCTCCCTCTCTCTCTCTCTCTCTCTGTGTGTGTTTGTGCTGGGAATGATGATGTGGTTGTAAGGTTGTCGTTTTTTTTGTTATAAACTTATAGAGAGAGAAAAACATTCACATTGTAAATGTACAAGTACCTATAAGTATAATTTGCGACAACTCAACTTGAACAACTTTTTCTATTCTGTTGCAAAAGTCTTTCTTGTTGTTTTTTTATATTCTAAAAACACAGTTCAACTCACAATTTTCTATTGACATTCTCAATGTTCCAGTGCGTACCAAACAATTCCAAGGTACATTATTATTTCAACTTGTTGTTTGTTTCTTTGCGCTCAATTGTTTTTTTTTGTTCCTCTACAGTCTACATAGTACGACACATATTCTCATATAATGAACTGCCCTACTGTCAACCTTTTTTTAAATTTTTTTAAAAACCGAGTGTCACACATAAAAAGTTTTAAATTTCCTACTTTTTTAAAAAATAGTAACTAAACTACACACACAGTGTAGTGTGTGTACTCGTTTTAAATACCTTTGAGAATGAAAACTTTACATTAATGTTTTTGTATTGTCTAGTATTTTCATTCATATAAAATTGTCATGTAATAAAAAGCAATATAATAATGCTATTGTTTTTTGTTCTCATTCATACTTAAAAAGGAAAATGATATTTAAAAAAGAGTTAAATATAGAATTTTATATTTTACTACAGAATTTTTATTTATTTTTATTTTTAATATTAATTACAATTAAGGGCTGAAGTTTTAATTCCTGAATGATTTTATGACTGTATTGTAACTATTTTTTTATTATTTTTTAAAAGTTATATTACCTTTTATAATTCAATTTCCATTTTTATACTGTTAATATATGAGAGCCATTAAATATTTTCTTTTTACTATTTTTAGTAGAAAAAAATCCATACGGATATATGAATGGATGAAAAATATTCTAGTTTGATTAGGTAAATGTACATATATGTATTTATATGTACAGAACAGATATTCCATTTCATGTTCGATTCTCCACTTCCAAAACTCGTGAGTTGAGTTCTTGTCGTTATCATTGTCAGTGGCTTTGTTCAGTTGAGTCATTTTGTCATCTCAGGGGAACGATTGTGAGGATTATTCATTTGATTTGTGTTTTTGGAGCTTTTTGGGTCCTCGTCACTCATGTTTCATTCCCTCATTTAGACCGTTCTATATGTGTCCTGTGTTTGGGACCATTGTCAGAGAAAACTGTACACTGTCAAGGGGTCAAGGCTAATGAGCATGGACTTTATAGAATATTGAAATTTCTATAAATAATTATAATCATCCCTTTTCACTTGACTTGAATGTTAATCAATCTCTCTCTTTTTCTATTGTTTTTATAATATTCTTTCATACAATTAAATATTACATGACATACAACTACTACTACATCATTCAATGTCTTGAAAAAAAAATGTTGTCAGCATTAGCCTGGAGAAGATAGAGAGAGAGAGAGACATTGGCAGGGAAATCAAAATCGAAAAGCCACTTCGGTGATTTCAAAGGACGCGCTTTTTGGATGGTTAGGTTACATTTGTCGTTGTCCTTTGTTCATACATAATTTCTCGTCGATCAGAAAGAGAGAGAGAGAGGAAATCACCGTTCCCAGAGACTTTTGTCAACTAATATAAAAGATGTATGTAGTTATACATAATATATACATTGTTATCCTATAACCTTGCCCACTCACTCTCTCTCTTATATAACATTGTATATTACATGACATGTATAGTGTGATCAGTTTGGGGAACACTATAGTTTATGAAGGAAGTTGACAGGTCATATAGGAACATGGAAGGAGATGGAAACATGAAAATCCTTTCTGTCTCTCTCTCTGTCTCTGTCGTTCTACTCTCTTGGACCATCATATAGTTTTGGTGTTGGACAACAACAACTTGCCCGCAACTGAGCCATAATACATAGCCATGGGCTGTGTATTATATATCGTGGAGTTACATGTAGACGATATTACCAATGTGCCATAAGTAGTACATGCACACACGCCATGCCTAATGTAACTCTGTCCAAAACGACCACATTACTCTCCATTTCCCTCCTTTTATCTCACGACATTAGTTTTCGCTCTCTCATTGGGAACTTTAGACCAACCATGCACTTTTAGTCCCATCTGCCTTATTCTTGGTTACGTTGTTCAATTTCTCTCTCTCTCTATGTTATGCTCACCTTATTTTGTGTGTACATATATGTACACAATTTCTATTAAATTCCACTCCTTTTTCACGGCCAAAGAACAAGCGACATTCACCTGATATTCCAACTCATTGATTGACAAGTTTATTTTTTCTTCTTTCAATTTAGATAATTTTATACAATGACATGGTCAGGTGTATATAGAAAATACCTGAATGTGTTTATGACACGAAATTATATATATTATTATTTGTCTTTGCCAATGCAAAGGATAACTTTTTTTTTCTTTAACTTTTGTCGCGTGGACCTGGTTCATTGATCATGGAGAGAGTAATATACAAATGGGCAGAATTTTTTTTAGAGTCAAAAAAGAATTTACCTAAACCATAAAACATTCTTATGGGAAAAAGGTAGATTTTTGACATAATATAGTCAAATTTGTGTAGACAAAAATATAAAGAGAGTGAATTTGTTATATATTTAATATTGTAAAGATTGTACAATATAATATAGACAGTGTAAATACGTGGTGGAGAAAATTGCTAGCTTGTGATCCCAAAATCTGTAATATGAACTGCTCATGCAAGTAACGAATTAATAAAAATGTTTTTTTTTCTACATTTTCTCTCTCTCTCTCCTTCATGTTGTCCACTTTGAGTGTAATCTAAATAAGAGAACTAACCAGCCAGGGATCATGACTGGAGAGAGAGAAGAAAATACTTATAAAAATGGGCTCAACGTGGTTGTGTGTTCCTCGGCATTGGCAATAATAAAATAGAAAATTAAAGGAAACAAAAACGGAAGTGTCGAGTATTCGTAGGAGTTGGAACGACGTAACATTATGGAGTTTTCTCAAAAAAAGTTTGAAGGTTATTTCTGACATTTTCCATGTCTATTATAGCCACAACATGGGCCTGAGAGAGCTGAGGGCAAGAAGGATGTAGGAAATTAATAGTATAGCTAGAAAATGAGTAAACATAGATTTAATTATTCATCAAGGGAGTGAATGTGTGTGTGGACTTGGCGTATTTGGTATGGTAGCTTAAGCATCATTCACACTCAAGTTTTTCTTGATGATTTTAACCCTTTAAAAATATCGTCGTTTGTGAAGCAATAAAATTGGACGATTTGGGTCTCCTGCTCAGCGGGGA
>JAQIVZ010002617.1:0-19386 GCA_034700945.1 Arrhopalites spinosus | reverse complement strand
TCAAAAGGTGAAATGTCAAAAGGTGAAATGTCGGAAGGTGAAACGTCGTAAGGTAAAATGTCAAAAGGTGAAACGTCAGAAGGTAAAACGTCGGGAAGGTGCAATGTCGGGGAGGTGAAATGGAAAAGGTGAAACGTCGGGTCACCGATTGATGATAAAGGAAATATTAATTGCAACAAAAACAGTAGGTTTTTGGCGTTTCATTTAATCATTTAATAAACAGTTTTTTAATTCAAAAAACGTTCACATGTTGTTTTGTCTTTTTCTTGCCTTTATTGAAAAATTGAGATCGAAACAGTGGACTTCAGTTGAAGTCACGTTGGGTTGACCGCCAAAAATTTTACAAATTACTAATATTAAACGTTAATATGAGTTATTTCAATTGAATTTGTCAAATTCGTCACATTTGACTCAGGAAAGACCTTTTCCTTTTTAAAATGACGGTTCTTTTTGGAAATTTTAAAACACTTTGAGAAAACACGTTTCCTGTAAAAAATGTCAATAAAAGTTGCACAATACGTTTGACTCATATTAAAATAAACGAAGAAACTTAAAGCAGTACTAATATATTCAGTTAAATTAAAAAACTGTCTTTCTGGTACATAACACTTTCTTGAAAAACTCAATGACAAATTCAAAGCACAACGAATGTCCTTACCTTGACGAACCAAAGATGGGAAAGGGCTTCATCATGAAGATTTCATGTACTTATTCAATTTTTTTAAAACACTACCAATGCAAGCATAATTTAGGATTAGCGATTAGACTTTGATTAACGAAGGCCCGGACTTTATAATGGCCTTATAATTAGAAGCAGGGAACGTTCCCCTTGGTTAGAAAAGAAAAAGACAGGTAACGAGAGCAGCCATGCATTCACCATTTAGTGGCTCACATAATTAATTAGATGCTTGTATAGTTAATTTCAGACCCTACAAATTATTCAGCTGCTTTTTCTCAATTTTATTTATTTAGAAGACTTGTCTCATTCAATTAGAGGCCCCCAAAAATCACACCCAAAAAAAGCAGTGTAAAGAGTCTTGAAATAATTAATTTATATTTTCTAGTAGTTTTTTATAAAAAATAAAATGTTTTTAAAATTTATGACGTCTTTCAAATCACTAATTTACTGTTTAATAGTGTTGTCATCTTCACTATCATAAGTGTGACTATTTTATTTGTGACAGTCACGAATTCGAATCCCATGGGCTTCTCTATTTCATTTTAGTACAAAATATTTTATTCCAAATAATTTCGGCAAGATTAAATTGCATTGCCCAAAACAAATTAAATGAAATGGCAGCGGCCAGTTTGACACGTGTAAAATAATCAAACATAATTTATTCAAAATATTAAAGAGCATTATAGCCTAAGTAATTTGGCTTTTGGGGTATCATGAAGAACCCAATCCAGTGACTTGTGCTAAAAACCCGATTTAGGGAATTTTTCTGGCTTTCTGAAATGCTAAGCCACAATTTTCGGGTCAGAACGGTTCTCAAATGACAACTGTTCCAATAAACCCATATTTTAATGAACATTCTTGTAAATTCATGCTATTTTAAACGGGGTAAATATAAAGTTACGGCAAATTAATGGAAAATCCCGGCAAAATTCTGCCCACCAAAAAAATAAGTATCCCCGGCAAAAATCACAATTCCCCGGTAAAAATAACGCTTCTCCGGCAAAATAATATATGTCCCCTGCAAAATGATGATTCCCCGACAAATTTTACAGCGGTAAAATAATATAATTGCCCGTCAAAAAAATATATTTCCCCGGCAGACAAACATATTTCCCCGGCAAAAATGACGATTCCCCGGCAAATCTTACAGCGGAAAATAATGTCATTGCCGGAATTTCCCGACAAGAAGAATTTGCTATTGTCTATAGACAATGAAACATTATTTTTTATGGAGGTGTTGAGTTGCCAAAATAAATTTACATAGTTCAAGTCACCAGGTGAAGAAAGTAATAGATAGTTAAAATGACATTCATGACCCAGCAGAACATACGACGTGGGGAAGGGACCAACTCCAATTCATGTTTTATCTCATTCCATTTGTAGAGATGTGTGCCAATATTCTCCATCCTTTATCCTTTATTCCCTTTCTGTACAAATTGGAGACTACTGGATAGGAGTTACATTCCTTAAATTACTTAACAATCAACTCATTTTTTTATTTTCAAGTAAAAAAATTCACAACTGTCTGGTCTTTTTATACCAGGCACGCCTTGACCTGTATCAAGACAATAATCGTTCTGAAAAATATTTTGAGTTTTGAGCCCAAAAATTAAATTCCAATCTGGCGTTAAAAATGACTTCCTGAATAGGTAAATCCTGAATCTTGAAATAAAAACCTCAATTCAATATTATATTTAATTATTAAAATTAATTATAAGTTGTGCTAATCATAATTTAGGTTATCTGAATAAATTAACAACTGCTGTCAATTTGTCAAACGAAGAGTTTATATATTTGCCGGGTACACCCATTTTTTCTGGTGTGTTTATTAAATTGCCGGGGCCTTTGCTCTTTTGTCGGTGCATTTATTTTTCTGCTATGGTATTTATTTTTTTGCCGGGATTTCTTACTTTTTTACGGGGGCATTTATAAATTTCCGGGTCGTTTATTATTTTGCCGGGGATGCGTCATTTCTGCCGGGGCATATATTTTTTGCAGGGGCATTTATTTATTTGCCGGGATTTTCTATTAATTTGCCGGGGCTTTAAATGGCGTCCATTTTAAACAATGGTCAAAACTCAAACATTACGGCAAAAAGCCCAAAATTAAATTAAACTGATACAAAAATGGCCAAAGCCAAAAAATTGTGGAAAAAAGTCAGAAGTACCACAGCACACGATCAAAACATTGAGAATTTCAGAATTTTTGATTTTTACATTCAGAATTTCGGATTTTTCATTGAAGATTTCGGAATTTTAAATTTTTACATTGAGAATGTCGGTTTTTGAATGTTTGCATTGAGAATTTCGGAATTTCCGATTTTTACATCAATAATTTTGGAATTTCGGAATTTCCGATTTTTGCATTGACAATTTTGGATTTTTACGTTGACAATTTTGGAATCTCGGATTTATGCATTGATAATTTCGGATTTTTACATTGTCACAATAACAATTTCGAATTTTTGAATTTTCACATTGAGAATTTTGGAATTTCGGATTTTTGAATTTTTACATTGACAACTTCGGAATTTCCGATTTTTACATTCAGAATTTCAGATTTTTACATTGTCACAATAACAATTTACACAATGAGAATTTTGAGATTTTACATTAGGACAATGAGAAGTTCAGTTTTTTGAAATTTTGCATTGAAAACTTTGGAATTTTGAATTTTTCTTTGAGAATTTCAAATGTTTACATTGGGGCAACGAGAATTTCGAATTTTTTTAGTTTTACATTGAGAATTTTCAGTTTTCCGAGTCCCGCATTGAGAATTTTGGATTTTTCGGTTTGCATTTTGGGGGTTTTGAATTTTCTAATTTTTAAATCGGAAGTTTGAATTTTTGATTTTTGTATGAAAGGTTTCGGAATTTTCAAGTTTTACAATGAAAATATCTGATACTTCAATTTTCAGAATGAAGTTTCGAATTTAAGGTGTGGGTGGGGTCACTCAAAGGTTAAGAGAGGGCCCAAAAGTTGCTACTTATTTTAATATGAATTACGGATAAAATCTATGGAAACTGGGCCCAAACTAATTACTTAGGCCATAGTGCTCAAGTTTAATTTCTCATCAAAAAAATTAACTGAAAACTCCCTCCGGCGCATGACCCAAACCAATATCATCCACAATTTCTTTCAAACTCATCACAGCGCTTTGCACCTCCTCAACAATTGGTAAATTAAAATTCTTCCTCCCATAAAAATAATTATTAATTAACTCAACACAAAAAGAAATAATAGCAATAATTAAACCCACCATTAAAATAATAAAAGTAGCTTTAAAATTCTTCAATTCAAATTGAACAACTTTTTGTTGACTTTTAAACCATTGCGCGCTAATACTTTTATAAATTTCCTGATCCCTCTGAGTCTTCATCCACATTTTCCCCTGTACAGTAAAATTTTGAATCACCATTCGATTCAATTGATCCACCAATCCCCCATCACGAAATCTTCCCGCCATTTCAATGAACGTTTCCGTCAATATAGAATTTTTTTGAAAAGCAAACCCAATATTAAAACTAAAAGCTGGTTTTGAATAAGCCACCATTGGCTCAGATGAAATTGGCAATGTCATATTACCCGCCACCGTCGTTGCAGCCACTAAAGCCCACATAATACAGACCGTGCGTGGTTCCAATGAAGCGGCTATAGCACAAGCTGCATTTTTAGGTTCGAGGTTAAATCTTTGTCTCAATCTTTTTAAATTGCCAGATTTAGAGCCATCAAAATATTGAAATGCGCCTCCAGCATGATAACTAAATTTAATTGTGTAATCATCGCGCAAATCAAGAGCTTGGAAATCCAGAGGAATGACATCTGGTTCTGGGAATGTGAAATAAGAAACAATGTCTGATTTCCATCCAGTTGAAATGATGAGGACAAAAAACATGTACAGCGCGCTTAAAAGTTTTACCGATTCGGGGATGGACAGATCGAAGCCTTGATCCAGATTAATTTGAAAAGGAATAAAAATGGCGTGGTATTTTCGTTTGGGATTTTTCGCCCACCAAAGCTGCAAATACAAAGTCGCCATAACTGCTACGTAAGTTAGCGCAATCCAAAGCCACGTGGATGGCGTGTACGGATAAACAATTGCTTGCCACTTGACATGCGCGCCTGGTGGCCTAGTAATAAATAAGACAGCGTCGCTATGAAATGTCGCAAAATCTAAAATAGAGGACCGTTCAAAAGTGACACCAATTGTCGTGCCAATATCTGCGCGCTTGTAGTACAAAGCACCGGATACTCCATTCCATAAGCCCTGGCGGTAATTTCCTGAACCTTTGGCTGACTCAGTGTCAATTTCCATAGAAAAGTTTTTTTTGTCTCCAAAATATTTGAGCATGTAATAGTGAAATCCTCCTGTTATTTTATTGTTCTCAAATGTCATGTAGGTGGGTAATTTTGTCGCTATGACGCGCAAACTGCGACCATTTAAGCCCAATTGACTGTCCCAGATTTTTAAAAAGGGCGCAGCTTTCAATATTTCCATTTGACCACCATCAAAAATTTGAGGATCTCTCAGCAATCCTTGAGGAGTAATTCCAATTTTGTACTTGAATAAAAGAAATGGTGGAGAATTTAAGAGAGTGTAGAGGGCGTTTATGTCGCTTCCCATGAAAATGAAATGGTCCCGATGGGGGAGACCAAATAGAGCAATTTTGGAAGAGTAAATGGCGGTTTTATTTAAATCTAAGTCATCCACTTGCACTAATTTAATGGAGAAATGCGCCAAATATTTTTTGGTTGGGATTTCCGAGCGGAGGGGTGTTGTCTTGGGTATGGGAAATAATTTGTTTGCATGGGGCCAATCAGAGAATAAAACAATGGGGATTTTAGTGGCGGTAAAATAAATTTGAATACAATTCTCAATTATTTTGTCAACCTGGGAATTATTCGAAATAATTAATTCTAATTGAGGTAAACCACGTGGGATTTGATTTTGGTGGGATGTTATTTCTTGAAAATATTTTGATAATAATTTAAATTTAAATTTTTCCACTTGTTTTAAATTATTTTCAAAGTCACTAATTGTAAACACATTTTCACAATTAATTAAAGTAAAATGAAAAATAATGGGAATAAATATTTTCAGTATTTTGTTAAACTTGGTCATGTTCTTTTTTGAAGAGTAAAAAAATTGAATGGGAAATTTTGAAGGGGAACAATTTTATGTAGAAAATAAAATTGTTTATTTTTGACAAAATAATTTTTTGTTTTGACTAAAGTTAAATGACACAAAAATTAAACTGTAGGTATACAAAAGCTTTTTTTGACTGTGTGGTCAATTATCTTGCTTTTAATAGCTCCAATTTATTTTATATAAAAGAGAAAGAGATTTTGGTATCAGAGAACCAAAAACGTCAGAGAAATTTTATTGTCACTGAACAAAATTTTAGTTTAATTGAGTTGTAAATAATTAATTTTTAATTAATTTTCATTTCCTTTTATTTCTTTTATCTCTCTCCATTTATTCCAACTTGGCGAAAATCCGCTTTCACTAAATTAGCTTTCACCTCGTACTGTTATTGAGAAAGAAAGGAGGAGAAATATCAAACAGAATTTTACCAAAAATTGTTAATAATTGACTTTGGTTGAATGACTGCGTCATTTCATTTAAAGACTTTTACTTTTACTAGTAAATTAAAGTGGTGTGCATAATGAAGGATGTACATTCCATTAAGAATGGCGTCTAATTAGACAAAATGATGTACATTAGCATTAGTTTAGTTTTTGTAGTACAGTACAAATGTGGATAAAGTATAAACACACATGTATAGGTACATGAATATTTTAAATTTTTTGTGCCATTAATTCAAGTGTATTACTGTGTAGTTCTTAGTTAATGTACTACTTAATTCTAAGTTTTGACGAGGTTTCAAGAAATGAATAATTATTTTTTTCTGTCCCACTCTACGGTACAATGTACAATGGCCATTCAACCGGATTTTAAATATTCGGAATTAAATTGATGTGAAATTATTATAACTAGAATAATTTTACAAAGATTTATTCGACTAGTAATTTTCCATGTCCTAAATTTGAGTTTACCGCCAAAAAACCCACAAATTATCTTTTTGTAATGAATTTTGTTGTACTGATTGTACCTTGTACAATGAATTTAATTTGTAGGCTAAAATTAAATCTACATTAAATTTTAATCTACCATTAATTAAATTAATTACAGTAGCTCTATTACTCACAAGATATTTTTACTAACTTGAAGAAATTATGAGAGTCCCATATTTGGAATTGTGTAAAGTTAAAGTACAAAATTGAGAAAAATGGCACCCACATTTAAATTTTAAAAATTGATAGAAACCATTTTCTTAAATTACTTGGAGTGGTCCAAATAAATGTAATTAAATGAGGATGAATCATTGTTTGAGGAATTTATATTTATATGACTCCAAATTATATTTTATCTAAATTACGCTATCATAATTAAACTTTACTGTAGACAAGAGTGAGATAATTGTCTGTGTGATTAAATATTTTACTTGTAAATAAAACACAAATTAATATGTCCACATTATTTCTGCCACACCTTCCCGTTTTCCCTTTTTCGAAATTTTGATTGACAGACCCATAAAATTTTGTGTAGGTCATAATTTGAATGATTGACAATTGACGTCATTTAAAATAGTCTTTCACAAAATATGTCGTCAATTTAATTCTACTTTAATTTTAAACTCCATAACGTCATCAATTTTAAATTAACCCCTATTAAATAAAAAGAATTTTCAAAATCTCTTGAATAATTTACATTGGTTTAAATCCCGGATTTGATAAAGGATGAGAAAAGATAAAGCTGGAAATATTAACTAACATTTATTTGACTCATCACTCAAATGTTTTACAGTTCCGGATTTGCACGAGATTAATTTTGATTAATTTTTTTCTGGGTAGAATTAACTTTAATGGAATCACATCAATTTTTTTTGTTGATTTTCAACTGAAAGTCTGTGACGTCAGCCATTTTATTTTGTATAAAAAAGCCTTCCCATTCTACTAAAAATATTCATTTCATTTTGAACCATTCTGACTCTCACCACTTGGGCACTTCAATCGTTTTTTGCATTTTGAGAAAAGTTTTCCAAATTGACAAAATGCCAACCTATCAAAAACAAGCTAATTTTTACGTTGGAGTCAATCCATTTGATGGTGAATCAGACCGGAAGTCAACTTCATGGCTGGACAAGAGGTTTGTGGGGGTCAAAGGTCGAAATTCTTGTTCGTCAACGTCATCATCTTCCAGTAGAAAACAAAGACTTGTGACAGATTTAGCGGTGACCCAACGCCAATACTTGCCTGGAGAATCCTTGACCTTTACCCTGTGTCTGAAAAATAGCCACTCACTTTTGAAAAATTTGACCATAGCCATTGTAGAAAATGTCACGGGTTCGAATCCAACTCAAGGAGAGACGATTGAGAGGATTTTGGCTGAGAGTGAAAAATTGGGGGGAGGGGGGGGGTGACATTTGCCAGGATGGGAAAAGTGGGGAAGTTAACTGGACATGTGAATTACAAATTCCACATGACCTCACTCCAATTATGACCCAGGTCAATGAGAAAGATCATGGGTCTTCACAAGTTTTGTATTTCCTCAAGGTTTTACAAACATTTTTGAAAATTAGTGAAAATAAATTTTTTTTGTGGTATATTTAAAATATTAATTTGTTGAAATTAGTTACAAGTGGAGACCACAGATGGCCAAATTGGATTACATGAAGAAACGCCCATTTTAATCAAACGAGAAAAAATTTCACCCAAAATTTCTTACCGGGAAACTTTATTCAAGTCGTGAAAGGAATTTTAATTGTATTATTTTATTTAAAACATTTTTTTACAAATTATTTTTGTTAATTTATTTATTTATACTTATTTTATTTACAACATTAACATTATAAAAGTCCCAATTAAATATATTTCAACTTTTTAATAAATTTGACCTAGTTTGATGTTTGAAAGGGGTACAAGCAAATGCTTGCTCTGCTTGTGCCTAGCGCCGCCCCTGAACAAGCAGGACTGAAACTAAATTAACTGATCCTTTTTAAAAAATCAGGACAATTTGAGCATATGATATTGACGTCCTTTTAACAAACATAAACAATCAATTATTTTTGTCAACATATTTATTTATTTAATTATTTTATTTACTTATTTTTCTACAAAAGGTAACAATTATTCTCAATTTAACAAGTGCTTTAACTTTTACCCTCCTCTAAATAAAATAATTTCCCCACAATCCCTTCCTTCTTTTTCTTTGTAGTTACATTTTATTGTGAAATTTTGGATAAATAATAAAATTAATAAGTCCATTGAGCATGGGCTCATCGAAGAAGAAGGAGAGTAGCCACAATTTTTTCAGAACAAAATTGAATAAAAATTAAAGTCGAACTCCTCTCCATTAAATTAAAATTCCCCACCCGAATTCCCGCCCTTGGAATTGACCTCATCAACCTCTGGACCCTTGTCCTGTACTTGACAAATGCAAGTTGACCTGCTGTCTCCTCAATTAGATTCTTGACTGTACTGGCTTTTGTCGCAATAGAAAATGCTTTCATGTAAATAATAGAATAACACAAGATGGCTGCCATGCCCGTAGATAAATTGAACAGTCCCGCCAAATAATTTAAATGAAAAAATCTAATGGCGAATGAGACGCCAGTGATGGGAATAATAAAGCAGAGAATTTTGAAGAAAAAAATGATGAAGGAATGTTGACAATTGAAGAGATAAATCAACAGCGACAATTTTTTGATCTCTTTTATGACCCCCCACAACTTTTCAGGGGGTAGGGTCTCCTCCATTATATTTCTTCATTAAAAATTAATTATAATTAATAGCGGTATTTCATTTATTAAATATTTAATTTTAATTAATTTTAATTACTTTAAAATCCTCACAAGTTCATTTAATTGCTGTTGACTTTTAAGAAAGAAAAGGAGCTGACAATGAAAAATGAAATTGAACCAAGCGCCAATGTAAGCCAGAAAATAAGCTTCGACAACAAAAAGGAGCCAAAAGGTCAGGTCATTTTGAAAAATCAAAGGAAGGCCCGAGTACAAAAGTTGAAGTCTTGACATATCCAAAACGTACAGTCCCATCAATAAAACCAAAGCCACGAACACAAATGGTGGCAGGGCGAGTACTAAAAGCTCCTGTAAATTGTACTCCCATAGAGGGCGTCCAAAAAGAACCACTTGTGTTTTTGCTGAGTCTGTTACAGATGGGCATGGCCGACTTCCCTTGCCGTCTCCTTTTCTTACAAGAAAATTGAACAATTTTCGATGTAAACGTATTTGTTCTTTTTCTCTCACACCAAACAATTTCATTCGATGTGTCACTCCATCTGTTGAGCTCAAGTCAACACGAGTGTCCAGTGATGATTCCTTGATATGAATAAATTTAAATATTAACTATTTTCATAATTTTATGAAAACTTTAGTTTTTAAATTATATTTTAATTATTAAAATCAAAAGTTTGTACTGTACAATTCTATTGTTGGTGAACAACTCATTAAAAATAGCTTGATTCAATTTAGGCGCCTTGATGAACAAGCAACGGGACGTGAAAACGCCATAAAGGTAAGCAATACAACAAATCACATGAATAGGGAATTGATTCAAATTTAAATATTTCCCGGGATCGATGCCAACTTGAACCAGACGGAGAGTGACGTAGCCAGAATGGAGGAGACAATAAAAATGAGAAATTCTCCAACACCAGTAGCGTCCTCCACTGGCTACTGCATAAATTTTCCCACTCTCAATTTCGACATCTATTGGTAACAAATTGAGGCTTGCCAGGAGAGAAAGAGCGCGAAAGTTGAATTTATTTTCTTCTTTTGTCAACATTTTAAGAGTTGTTGACGAAGGGAGTTGAAAATTGGAAATGGTGGGAAAATGGAAATTGAAGGGCGTACGAGCTCAGTCTCGACCTTTTATTAGGAGCCAGACTTTAATGGTGATGGGTAAATTAGATAATTGTTTTTCTCCCTAAAAAACGGAATGAGATGTAGAAATTTCTGGTATTTAATTAAAATATCCATTTACCATGCCCTTCAAAAACGACAAAGAAAATCCTCCCTGTTCCTGGTGCGCTCCATTTAATTTGAGCCCGGAGATTTGGGAATCAATAAAACAATTTACTGTTCTCTCTCTTGGATTGACAGTTAATTAGAATTGGGGATGGCAAAATTAATTAACATTAAGAGAAGACCATCGTTAATGTTGCAAGTTTAAATTAAATTGCAAAAGTACCTCTCTCGGCTCTCTCTCTCTCTGTTCATCTTCGTTAGTTTCAATTTACAATATAAATTTTCCGTCATAAATAAAATTAATTCTAGTAAATGGAAGTGAGGTTGCCAGTAGACATGAGGTGACTCAAATGAATTAAACCATTTTAATTAATTTTTGTCTACTATAGTAAGTATACCTTTAACTTTAATTCCTTTCCTGACTCTGACTGACATGCCCGTGTAACGTATAATTATTTAAATGGCATTGGCAATGGAAAACAGGGGCCGTATTCTCGTACGCTTAACATCGACTTAACATTGATAAAGTTAGAACATTTAATCAAGTTATAATATATTTAAAAACTGTACTTACCTTTCGGCATTGGTTTCTGTTGTAGACGAAGAGCCTTCTGATAAGTCTAAATGATTTTGGGAATCAATTTTGGAAACACTTAGGTGATTGTTTTGTGGTTTAACTGTAATGTGTTTAAGGATAGAACCTCTGTTTGCAGTTAAAAACTTTATTTCAGCTTCGTTTTTTGAGGTTTGTAACTTCCTTTTCTTACTACCGGGAGCATTACCAGAACGTCCAGGTGGATCCATTCGGACATTAAAAAAAGGCCAGAAAGTTCAGTCTCTTAAATTGTGACGGATTTTTTTAAACAATCCCGTTTGCGCCAAGTGTAATGATTTATTTAGGTCTAGGGTCTAAATAATCATTATTTGAATTAATTGTAATTAAGACTTTTTAATTTATAGAGGGAGATCAAATTGTACGTCTTTATTGTAAGAGAGTCGGAGAGATAATGACAAATACATGGGTCACAGTAGTAGTAGTAGTAAATTATCAGTTCTTCAGTAATTAATTTTCCATTTATAATAATAATTTAAACTTTTCGCGTAAATTCCATGACAATTTCAAGTAATGACAATTCCAGTCATTACACAAGGATGAGAAGGACAGAAAAAAGAAGGGGCTTATATGTGACAAATGTGTGATATGCGTGCATGTATATCATTTTCAATGCCCTGAAGTAATTAGTTGTTTTTAACCTGGCCTATGTTAATTTTTTTTAAAAGTTTTTGAGGCCCCTTCAAGCTTGAAGCCCTGTGCAGTCGCACATGTAGGCCCACTGGTGGGACCGGCCCTGTTGAGTGGAACAATTACAATTGTTTTTAAAGGTTTTTTGTTAGCTAATGTCCTTGCTGGTTTAGTGATGGTTGGTGAGTTGGTCTGCCATGTTTTGTCACTTCATTTGACTTTTATGTCTCGCTGACTCTTCTTGTGTCTTCTTGGGAATTTGTGTAATTTTAAAAAATGATGACTAAAATTTAATTTTGTCAACTATATTTTATTTTTATTTGATTCCATTTGAAATGAAAAAAAATTGAAAATTTTAATTTTAAATCACTTCAAAATTGATGTGCACTCTTAAGGGACATAACGTTTATTTAATATTTAAATGCATAAAAAAGTTTAAGGATGCGCCTTTAACAAGCAGTCAAACTGAAATGATGCTTCAGCTAGAGATCAAGTGTCACAATTTTGTCGTCCACCTCCCTTACCATGGCACCACTAGAGGTCCCTGCTTCCATAATTTCATTCGACAGTTCTACAACTTGGACTCTGGCGGTTCTCTTCAAAAACACTGACTCCCAAAAATGAACAAATTGTCCAAAGAGATCTGTCACCCATGCAAAAAATTTGGAAAGAAAATCAAAGAGCCAAAAAATGAAAAATTGTAAAAAAATCCAGCCCCACTCGACCCCCAAAACAAGAAAAGTAGAAACCAAGAAAATGAGGACGAGATAAAAAACGAGATAAATATCAGAACTTTCAAAAGCCAGCGGTTTATAAGATGGCGGCTCCTCATCCACTAATTGAAATCCCCCACCAACACCATCTCTCTCCCAACTCTCCCACAAGCCATAAATCCCAGACTGGAGGGCCAGTCTCATTCTCCATGGCACCAAGTCCATCCCCCATTTATTAGCCAATTCTTTCGTTCGATCAAAAACGTGGGCTTGAAGTTGGGTCAAATAAGGGTCATCGATTTGTTTATTGTGAGAAAATTGAAGACTGGAATTGGCCCTCATAGCAATTTTAACTTGATTGTAAAAATATTCAAATTCATTTTTCAAAACAATTAAAACTGTATTCGGTCGTGCTAATTCATTTCGAATCAATTTTGTAAAATTTTGGGGACAAATGACGGTCGTATTCAACAAAATAGTAAAATTTCCAATATAATTCGCACACTCTTCAAAGTGACCACAATGCGTGATTAGTCTGGAGTAATTAAATAAACCCTCTGGTTGCATAATGTCGCTTTGAGCAAATTCTTCACGGAACAAAATGGCTAAATGCGGCGCACATGTTTCTTCACAATTAAATTTAGTTTGTTGAAAAAGAGTGTGAATCTGCATCGTGAATAAACTCAATCTCTGTTGATCACTAGTAGCCACTGATTTTGTAGATAAGTCCCATTCTTTAGGTCGAGATTTGACTATGGATGTCCAACAACATCTACTGGAATGTTTTTCAACAACAAATATTTCAAAATGGCCGCTCTTCAAGTCAAAGTCTTTCAGTTGTTTCCATTGCATCGTGTAGTCAAAAGTTTTGGTATATTCCGATTTCAGAAGCCCCCTGTAGCCATTTATAGTGACGACATTCGTGAGGATCCAGAGGGCCAAAATAATTCTACAAAATCGGTCGAATGATCCACCGTCAAGCCATGACCAACGTGACCTTTGTTGACCTACGTATGGGGGAGTTTCTTCCTCATTTTGTTCCAAAAGTGTTCGATGAATCCAGAAGAAAATGTTCCAAAAGTGATCTAACATGTTTGATACTCTTCTCATCGACGTATCCTCATCTTGGAAGATTCCATCCTGAAATTCGAAACCGAGGACCCTGAAGGTGGTCATTGAGAGGGTGATTAGAAGGAGACAAATGAGGAGGGAGGCCCATGTCGAATCTTCGAGCGGGCTAATATAAATTTTTTGAATTGAGGGGGTGGCCTTGTAAACCCCATGACTTGTAATAAATTTGTAGGCGTTTTCTCCCACTGGATAAATCCTGCGAGTCCCTTGTATCATGTAGACTTCATTTGGGGAGAAACTGAAGAGCTTGTGTAGATGAAACTGATTGTAATTATAATAAATAGCGGGACTATCGAAATGTACAAATGCATGGGCAAGTCTGGACATATTGAGAGCGGACAATAAAAAATGAATTGTTTGACCCATGACGTCATTACTAGCATAGACAGCTCGAGCTTCTTCTTTCTTCCATTTTTGAAATTGTTTATACATTTTATTGAACTTTACACTAGTCCACGCATACTTGATTCCATGGGTGGTCACGAGTTGCCAAATAATGTTATGACCATGGACCAAAGTTTCTTGAAATTGGCGAATCATTTTCCTATAACACAGGCCATACCCAAAAAGAGCGGGACATTCAACAGTGTAAGTGGCAATGTGGTGCTCATCAATCTGGTCACTGTGTGCAGTGAAATATGTGAAGAGAATGGGTTTAGCCTCTTTTACATCAGGGGTCCTTGGTCTTGATAGATGATGCCAAATATGGGTGGGACATTTGTATTGTGACTCACTTTCCTTGCAATTTGGGAGATCCCGCCATAGTAATCTGGCAAAGTGGGGGAATAGAGATCCCACGTGACTTTATCTGTGACCACCAAATGAAGAAGAGCAGGCGGCATTTCGTAGACATGCATCATGACACCAGATGACATTCTGTAACAAGATGAATACGGTTTTTGATCCCTTTCTCTACATAGGGACACATCAACATGACACTTGGCATGGGCGGTCCAAAATGTGGGGGACAAGTCGCGGAACTTTCTTAGCAATTTTTGGTTCAGGGATTGGTGTTCTGTACCATAATAAGGGTCCACCATGGAATAGAGAATAATTGGAAAGTAGGCAGATGAGAATTTTGAGACTTTTAATTTGGCCAGATTACCAACAATTTGATAAAAACAATTTTCTCCTATTTCTGCCAAAAATGGGCTCAAATTTATACTTTCCTCTGGAGCAATTCGGAGGGTCAAGCTCTGAAACTGTCCAGTGATTGTACTGGACTCAAAATAGAGGCCGTTGGTGAGGGATTTTTGGATTGCTAACAAGACCAATATGACAGGCAAGGTCATTATTCAGTTTTGTGAGTTTGACAATTAAATTTTAATTGTTGAATTGACGAAATGATGAAAATTTTAGTAGAATCAGAAACAATATTTTATTTTTAAAAATCAATTTTTAATTGAACTGGGATCACGCCAGTCTATTTAATTTAATTGTTAATGAAATAGTGAGTTTATATTAAATTGAAAGATTTTGTCAATAATTGAGGAGCTCAATTCCTCTAAATTATTTTGGTACTGGCTGAACCTCAATGGATGGACTAAGTGGAGGTGACTCTTCGGTGGATGTATGACCCATTTGTGATCGCCTGACTTTTGAAATTTTCCTTTGGGGAATATTTGGACAACTGAGTCTGCCTTTAGTTTAAAGTTTCCATTTTTTCATCAAGTCAATAACATGCAACATGCCATATCCTTATAAATTGCACCATTTGTAGAATCTAATTTTTTTTTCCAAAAACATTTTTGCTGAGATAATTTAAAGCAATGGTTAATGGTCAATACTACTGAATCTATGCGATTTTTGTGTACGTTTCTCCTAAATCTATAAAATAATTTCATTGGTTATTTTAATGACCGTCACGAATTTATTGAGGGTCGAACGGGGGCTTGAATTTTGAATCATGTTGGAGTTTTTGTTGAGTTTTTGATAACATTGTTTCCTTCATGTCACCTTATAAATTTACAACGTAATAGAACAACATAAACATTCAATTATTTATTTAATTATTATTTATGACACCAGTGAGTTATTATAATTAATATTCAACGATGGGCAACGAGGAGGGTGGCAATGTTGGTGAGACAGAAATGAAGGAAATTGACCGTTGACATCCTTTCAAGGGTATGAAACCCCCCGACTTTGACCCCCACATTGGGAATTGACTCCACCCACCTCTTGACCACCTCCCGCTCTTTCCTCTCAAACGCATACTCCATCATCATGACCTTCACCTGCGATTTTATGAGCCCAAAATTGAGAGGAATTTGGAAAGCCTTTTCATAAATTATGGTAAAAAAGATGGCGCAATCTGTGGCCAACACTACGCTAATGATAACGAGCAAGGGATCACGGATCACTAAAAAAATCTTGAAGAATAGCCGAGACGGTGCAGAAGATGCAGACAATCATGTTGAACATTTTCAATAGGAAGATGATGGGAGCGTGGAGATGATTGAACATTTTAATTACCAGCCACAAATTTTGGAGATCCCTCAAAATAAAATTCACGAAATTCTTTGGAATTATCTTTCCCGCCATCCTTCAATGAAAATATTTTCCTTCAATTGAGAATTTGTTTTTTTTGAGGACGTACCTGAGACGCAATTTGATTTGGAGATGGTCTCCTCCAATTTTTCAAAAAATAAGAGCTGGCTCAACAGGAGAAAGTACACAGAAATTACAACAAATGAAAAACAGTAAACATCAATTAATAAAAAACTGTAAAAAGTGTAGGAATTTTGAAGGGATGACGGCAGACATGAAAAGAGAAGCAACTTCCGGTTCTGGTCCAAACCTAAAACAATTATGAAACCCACATTTGAGATACCACTCACGAAGGGTAAGACCAAAGTGAGGAGTTCATGTCGAGAATATCTAAAATTCCCGCTCCTGCGAACTGCACCAACAATTTCAATTAATTTTCGTTTTAAAATTCTCATAGTGCAGGGCGTACCTTTTTCAGGAGGAGAATTTTGAAAAAGGAAATTAAAAATAGTCACATTCATGGCACGTCCCTCAATGAACAAAATGAAAACGGCGATGACGACGACCGTGTAGGCGCCGACAATGGCCATGTGAATTACGAAATGTTCTTTGATGAATAATTCTGGATTGAAGATGAATTGAATGAACCGAATTGTGACGTAAATCCAGTAAAAAATGAAGAGACAATTATTTAATTTTCACAAAAACAATCGCCATTTATTTCTTTTCATTGAAATGGTCCCAGTGAGAAGATTCATTTCAAGCGGCAAAAAATTGCAGCGGGAGGTCCAATGAATGGCAAGGAAATTCAACCGATTTTCTTCCTTTGTCAACATTTTGGAGCCCCGGAGAAAACAATGAACAAACTGAGGTTTCTTAAGCACCAGTTAAGTAAAATGAGTGCATGGATTTGTGAGTGAAAAATGAAGTTTTCGGTCAGAGATTGTGACTACTCTACTGAACCGATTTTCACGTATGGGGGCTCAAATCAATCCTTGGAATGTCCCCAAGGACATGTTGTTGAGTTTGTGACCATACGTGTCATTTTAAGGGTCCAAAAGTTAATTCAAACAAAGGTCTACCAGTATGACCGGATATTGCGTGGCAACATTGCCGTATTTTTGATTTCAAAAAAACAATGGTGAAAAAATTTTCTCACAATTTCATACAAAAAGTGTCTTGGATACAGTGCAAAAAAGTGGCAATGAAGAGGGTCACGCGGTTGACCGTTTGGACCCTTAAAATGACAGGTATGGTTACAAACTCAACAACATGTCCTCGGGGACATTCCAAGGATTGATTTGAGCCCCCATACGTGAAAATGGGTTCAGTAGAATAGTCACAATCTCTGACCGAAAACTTCATTTTTTACTCACAAATCCATACACTCATTTTACTTAACTGGTCCTTAAATGCGGAGAAAGTCTTGATACAATTCTTTGTTGCAAAAAGGCCAATTGTAATTACAATAATATTAATACAATAATTGTAATTGATTTGATAGGAAAAATTAATTTGGAGTTATCTCTCTTGAATGAGATTTACTTGTGTCATTTGATACCCAAATGAAGATTTATCTGTCCGGCCAGTGAAGGGCCAGGAAATTTAACCGATTTTCTTCCTTTGTCAACATTTTGAGTCATGAACAATGGACTGTGGTGAGTTTCCAAATGCTTCAAAATGTTGCATGAATTCGTTTAAATGAAGGGCTGTGTCGATGATGACGCAAATGGAATTAAATTTTTGATTAGACTATTGAGACTAAAATAAGTAATCCAAAAACAGAAAATGAGGAGTTTGAAACGGGCTCCCACCAAATTTCTGTTTTTAAAATAATTTTATGGGAGTGTAATAATTAACTCACTGTTTGACCATTTTATTGTGAATTATACTACTATTTTTCTTTGACTTGAATCAGGTACTACCGGTTAGAGGACTCATTATTTTGTTTATCCGTTCAAGGCTTTCTCAAAGTGGTCACAGTTTTGGTGGTCAATTTTAATTCTAAAGTTAAGTTTCCAAGTTGACCTGGAGCCTCTTTGTGGACAACAATGTAAAATTGGCACTTTGGGTTGTTGACAAGGAAGGAAAACGAGGAAGTGAAGAAATAAATCGACTTCAATTGTTGACCATCATTTCAATTTTGAATTCTTTAGCATTTCCTCAAAAAACTTTCCCCCCTTCGGTTTAATTGAAAACAAGTCAATTGTGCTGATGTTTTTAATTGTTGTTTGTGAAATAATTTTGGGAATAAAATTGTCATAACTCACTGTTTGCAAATAGTTAAATTTAAATTAAATGGCCATGGCCATGGCCAATTAAATACTGATTGAATATATTCATTATTTTCTTTATTCATTCAGAGTGGCCAGAGTGGCGGTTAATTGGCTTAAATGGTTTATCAATTTAATTTTCCAAGTTCACCAACCCGCTGCCATTTTGTTGACAAGCAATTAGCGGCAACTAAATTATTTATAGAAACAAAAATTAAATGGAGTGAGGGGTAAACGTTTCAGAAGAAAAGTTTGTAAAAATTAAGATGACAAAGAAGTGGGTCAAATTTCAAACAAAATGACGACAATTTTACTAACCAGAAAACTACCAAATATTTCCACAATTAAGTACCTACAATATTTATTCGGTACAATAGTCAAGGATGGACAATAAATATAAATAGCAATAAAATTGCTTTCATTAAACATGGTCATAAAATGAATAAATCATTCCACAAAATCAAAATATTTTCAGTATTTAACAATTCACAATCAAATGACAAAGACTTAATTGTAGGGGTGTCGCAATTAATTAAATGAGTCGTGAACTTTTCATTTTATCAAAGTATTTTTCATCTAAGCACACCAAATAATTTTTTTTAAATCTAACGGAGGGCAATGAGGAGGGTACCGATGTGGGTGAGACAGAAATGAAGGAAATTGACGGTGGACATCCGCTCCAAAGTGTGAAACCCCCCAACTTTTACCCCCACATTCGGAATCGACCCTACTCTCCTCTTGACCACCTCCCTTTCCTCCTTCTTGAAAGCATACTCCATCATGATGACCTTGACCTGAGATTTTATGAG
>JAQIVZ010002616.1:0-19395 GCA_034700945.1 Arrhopalites spinosus | reverse complement strand
GAACTGGGCTACCTAATTATTTATGTGACGGGTCGGCCGGACATGCAGCATCACAAAGTTGTGTCCTGGTTGGCTCAGCATAATTTTCCACATGGATTCGTGTCATTTGCAGATGGACTGTCAACAGATTTCTTGGCTCATAAAGCCATGGCGCTAAAAAGTCTAGTCCAAGTAAGACTCAAAAATTCTCTTTTAATTTAGAGGGAGTACAAATGGGACAATAAAATGGCATATGGTAAATTTAATTTAAATAGGATCAAGGCCTCATAATTCATGGAGCATATGGGAGCAGTAAAGACATTGCCGTGTACAGTTCCGTGGGATGCACTCCCGACAAAATTTTCATAATTGGTAAAGTAGCCAAAAAACAACACACAATGTGTACTGTATTGTTAGAAGGTTACTCTGCCCATTTGAATGTCCTCATGGCTCACGGAGGGTCACGACCAGCTCATGGAAATGCTCGTATGGTCATTCCTCGGGGTTATTTTTGTCTACCCGGTCAACCCTTACCCATGCGGCGTCGAAGGTAATTAAATTATAATTAGATTTATGAATTCAAAACAATTTTTATGATAAAAATGAAATGATTGTAGATCCGCAAAAAGAGCCACATCATTTCCAGTAAGTTTTCAAAGCAGCCAAAGTGTTGATGGGCCAGGGTTGTCGACTGTTGGATCCATAGGATCACGTGGTCTATCCCCATCACCACGACAAACAATTAAATCTCATCTTTCCAATATTGAGTAGCTTAATAGTGCTTCTAAATACATTAAGGTGAATAATTAAATATTTAAATGTAGACTTAAATGTCAATATATATATCTATATCATTGTTACACGTCTTAGTGTTGAGACATAAAAATATATAAAATAAATATCTAAACGTCTATTAAACAAATTAAAAATATATTACGCAAAATATGTTATACAAAGTCAAAAAAATATATTTACCACCGAGATTTTAATCCAAACCGAAAAAAACAAAGTATTTAGAGAATTTAAATAGATATACACAAAAGAAAAAAACAATTAAAATGTGTTTTAATTTTGAAACACAAAAAAAGTCATGAATATTTGTATTTCAGTATGAGTTTTAATTTTAAAATTATATGATGATAAAAAACAAAAAAAAAATATAATATTTCAAGCCTACGACTTTCTTGTCAACCTGTCGTCTCTCTATTTAAATCTCATCGTTGAACAAAAATAAACTCAAAAAGAAGATTGATCTTTAATCTGTGTGTGTATACAGATGAATATATATAAAATTAGTTGTGTTCAGATTTAATTTGCAAATTTCATGATGTACAATAACCTTGTATACTTTTGAAGACAGTCATGGACATTTCTTTGGCAATTTATTCATCAATTTCATTGCATATTCCATCTGTCAATTCCTGTATACAACTGGCACGCTCTTCAACTGTTTTGTTAACACATTCAAATGTTGTAACATTGACTCCACATCCGTTGGATTTCGGCTTTCTCCAGTGACCGGGTCTTCATTCTCACCCATCCATGTCACTGCCAAAAAAAATGATTAAATTAGACAAATTAATTTGAAAATAATAATTTTTTTGTGCTACATCGCAAATCATTGAGACAGTTTGCCCACAGATCATAGCAATCCTGTATAATAATAATCCCTCCATCGGTGTGGGAGACCACAGAGAAAAGTCCCAAAAGGATAAAAAGTTGAATTACACGTCTCAACTTTATCGATTGCAAAACTTGTATAAAATTCATTTTTACTACTTTGTAAGTCTACCCCCACAAAAAAATTTTTTAGTGTGCACTAAAAAATTTAACACTTTGTTTTTTTTAGTTGCTCAATGTTGCCAAGACTGGAAGATTATATAAATATTTATTTCTTTGGCAGAAAACATCTCATTCATCAATTCAATAACCCATTGTTATTTGTATAGAGCAACCACACTTCTTTTGTGTGTGGTAGTCTATAGGTTAATTGTAATGGTAGATAATTTGTCAAAATTTCTATCTTAGCAACTTAGCATTGATAAAATATAAATTGCTGATCTTGTAACTTATAAAAAAAAGTTTGGCTGTGGGTTCAACCACAGAAGAGGAAGAGATGTAAGTTGGAGGCTGGGAAGGGAAAGGGAAAGGGAAAGGAAAAACTTTCACTTTCTCGAAAGTGCGCCATCTCACTCCAAGAAAGTTGAAATTTTGACTCATGGAGGTTTTATGGGATGCGGGCAAGAGCCAGAGGATAGCGTAGATGCCGGTGGGAAATCTCTGCTTCTGCCTGAGTTCTCTAATCAATAAAATTTTCTATAAATTTTTCAAACATTTTCTTTCCTCAATTCCTCTTCTCTCACCGGACTTTCAACCCCTCTCTCTTTCTCTCTCCACCTTTTTTTCTTTACCGCTGCATTGTCATAAATAAGTGAAAGTGACTCCACGCAAAAAGAATGACTTTGGTCATCAAACATCCCTCAATTTTATAATATTTACTCTCACTCTCACATTTTTAATACTTTTACTCAGAACTTTCTCTCTTTCTCGTTTTCTCTTTTTTAGTCAATTCCCTTTCAGTTTCTGTTGTGCGTTTACGTGAAAGTGAGTGTGTGTGTGTCTTCTGTAGTTTTGACTAAGCTACTCGAGTGAAAGTCTACCAGCAGGATTTTCTCTCCTTTCTCTCGCTCTCTCTCTCTCTTTCTCCAAACACATTGGAAATTGTGTACATAGTATGTACATGCCCATGGTGGGATTGGTAGTAGAACCAGTGTTATTATAAATTGAAGGGGCGTGGTTTGAAGTTTAGAATAAATAATGTTGCAGCTAATTGCTCTCGTTCAATTTATTCTGGTCAATTTATTAGCTCACCATTCCGTCAATTCAGCGGTGAGCTGTAAAATAAATGAGTTCAAGTGTAATGATGGTAAATGTCTTGATTTGGATCGATATTGTAATGGAGTGGTTGAGTGTGACTCTGATGAACCAAAACATTGTACACGTGAGTTTTGTAATTTAATTATAACTTTTCCTCATTTAATTACTCTCCCTTTCTCTCTCTCGCTCTCTCTCTCTCCTCCAATTCATGTAAAACTTGTGTTAATAGAATAAATAATAAAATTTTATTTTTGTCTCTTTTTTGTGTAGCCTGTAATCGAACTTATTATGGGGTAAAATCATCAACGTATAATCTACAACTACACAATCCACAAACGGCCAAATCAACATTTAGTTGTATTCTCACATTTGTCGCTGGTGGTGGAATTAATGGAGATTTGATTCAATTAAAATTTCATTCAATATTTTTAGCTAAAAAATCTCCTCAACAAGAAATTAGTAATTGTGAGAATACTAAATTAATTATTCAAGAACCAGACAGACAAATTTATAGTGAATTTTGTCACTACAGCTTTATAAATAAACCTTTTTTCTCCGAGTCCGGTCGTGTTATCCTCATGTTTGTTACTAATGAATTGAGTAGTCAATTCAACTTTGATTTTAAACTTTCATTTAAATTCCTGGGAATGGAGGAAGCGAGGTAATTTTAATTAGTTCGTTTTTATTTTTTTTCTTGCTAGTTTTATTAGTTTACCTGTGTACATATGTATATGTACATACTTTGGCCATTACCTTTTATCTCTTAATTTTTTATCACATCTTCAATGCGGAATTTTTTTCCCATGTTCATGTTCTACAGTGTCCGCTATGGGAATGGACTCTTTCGGGGTAATTTGTTACCCGGGACTCCTTGCAGTCTTTTATTTAATAATTGCTACAAAGAAAGGTAACTTTTTAGTCATTGAGATATATTCAAGTTTGTCATCTTCAAATTTAATTATTTTTATCATCAATTTAATTTGTTTTAGATGTTCTCTGCAGTCACCAAATTATCCAGGTTTGTTCATTTTTTAAAATTTTATAGAAAATGTAAACTATAATTAATTTAAGAGTCGGACAGAATGCTTTTTAATTGATGCATCCAAATTATTTCATATTGTGGTCAAGTTGAGTTGAATTGCGAGTTGATGAGAATCAAAAAGTCAAGAGAGTTTTTAATTTCCCCGTTAATTTTCTTGAAATTTTTGTCATAATATATTTTCAAAATAGACTTGACTAGTAATTAATGTATTTCAAGCCAGTAATTAAATTGTTAGTAAATTAGTAAATGAAACAGGATACTAATTTTAGTGGCATACTCTTGATTGTGGTTGTTCTAGAGTAACTTGAGGATGATCAAATGATAATGAAGAGTGGACATTCCTATTCAAAAAGTGTAGCATTTTGTTTTTCACCACAAAGAGAAAGCGAGAGAAAGGCATTAAATTTCAGCCTCTCTAATAAAATCCCTTTGATATCCCCCGATTTATGGGGTCTGATCCAATACGGGTATGTTTCCAACACAATGATTAAAATTCTGAAATTCATGTCGGTGACAGAAGGGATCATTTATTATGAATTGTGGAAACGTCAAAGGATTTAGTGGGATGAGACTGTGATATCGTATTTAATTGGAAAATTCAATTTATGGTCAATAGCCTCCCTCCTAAATCAAAGGGATATAAAACGCATCTTGCTCATCTTTCTCATTTCCGGAGTGAATCTGATTTTCCTATCAAAAACTGTGAATCTCATCCTCTCCATGTTTCTGACGTCTGTACACTCACAAAAATTTCATGGACAGGACAGATAGTGCATAAAATGAAATATTATTGTTTTTATTGAAATACCGTAAATCCTCTATTTGTCGCCCAACATCCAATAGTAGCTCTGCCAAAATATTCATTTTATTTAGTATTAGACATGTTAAAGTATAGGACCTTTCCCAGGGGGGAAAATTAGAGTATTTACGGTACTGTATAATCTTTTAAGAGTATTGTCTTGTATAAAATATTGTCTAATTTGATTTAGGTTTATATCCCCGGAATGTGACTTGCTACTACGCGATTCGTCATCACAATAGCCCAGATTTGATGAACTACTACTCAGTGATTAATTTGGAGACAATCAGTTTCAATATTCAGTCACGCCAACAAGGAAATTTAACATTCTCCAATAGTAAAGACTTTAAGACTAATTGTGTTGATAGTTTAACTGTCTATGATGGCTACACTATACGTGATCCAGTATTATTAAGTGTTTGTGGCAGCGGCAAGTTGGACAACATTACTTCCAGTGGAGAGGAGGTACATTTTTATTTAATTAATTTCCATTAAATCTCATTATCTAATCTTATTTATTTTTTTATTATTTTAGCTTCTGGTCGAATTCCATTCCACTGGCATCAATCTATTTAGTGATGAACAACAGGCTTTGCATTCAATCCAGGTACAGATTATTCTCATCTTCACATATTAAATATAATCATTATTTAACTAGTGAAATATTATTTTTAATTGACTTTCTTCAGGGTTTCAACATACTCGCCACAATTCGGCAAATAGGTACATATTTAAATCAATTTGTGTGTAAAATAATTTTTCAGTGACGTTTTTTAATTTAATAATTAATTTAACATTTTTTAGAAATGAATTCCAATAAATATGTTGGGAATCACAACTGCGTCTTCAGAACGAGTAGCCTGTATAATAAGAGTGGCTATTTAGAAGAGCCGAGTGAGTTGATTATCAAAATGCTTTTTTTAAAAATTATTTAAATTATTTTTATTAATTAATATTACTCAATTTAATTTGTTAGATCATTCCCTCCCCAGCGGTACTCAATGCATGTACCACATTCAAGGGAACAACCACGAGGTCATTTGGCTTCAAGTGATCTATTACGATATTGCGTGAGTATCAGAAGAAAAAAATAATTATTTAATTTAAATTATTTTTACTATTATTTTTAATTAAATCAATATTTTTCGTAGGAGATCCATGGACTGCAATAATACTTATTTAGCAATATATGACGGAGCATACGATTCCAGTAAGACTTTTTTTATATAAAATGTATAATTTGCAATTAAAATGTAAAACAATTAAATTAAATTTTGCGCTTGTAGAGCACGAAGAAAAGAATACGCCAATACTAAAAATTTGCAACAATCAGACAGAGTCGTTTAGATCGTGTGAGTACAAGTTAAATCGAAATCATTCCCGTCCTTGTAATCATGACGAGTCCTACACCTCTAGTTCGAACCAAATGACCATACGAACTTCGACAGAATCGGGTAATAAAAATTGTTAATTATTTACAAAATAGTTAATTGTAAAATTATATTAAGGTATTTAAATTAAATTAATTTGTGTTGATTTATTACAGGAACGATTCTGGACAAGTTAAAATTTAAAATATACTACGAATTTATTGATACTAAACAAGACGGCCTAGAATTGAAGAAACCTTGTAGTAGACTCATCACAGGTTTGTTTTTCAAACATAATTAATTTTAATTGTGAAAGGAAAGAACATTTAATTAATTATCCATTTTTTTACAATAGAGCCTGGTTATTTTCATAGCCCTAAAAATACTTTTTTGTTTGGACGGGGTGGTCAAAGACAAATTCATTGTATTTATCAATTTCTTCCTGGCACAATTTCCTTGGAATATTTCCTTCTAGACAGGTGAGTTGAATTTGTTGATTTTACAAAATATCTAATTAATTAAATAAATAATAATGTTGATTTTTGGAAAATCTAGTGCCGTCTGCAAAACCAAGTATAATAGTCAGACACATAGACATGAGTGTGTGAATAAAGGACATGGTCACAGTAAGCACTCAAAAAGGACCCAACAACAGCCCTTAATGTCAGCTCAACTAAAACATTACAAAGTCTACCACAATGACACGAGGGTACTGGACAATTGTTTCTGTACAAATATTAACGGGTATGATTTTCCACTATAATATTTTGGCTGGCAGTTTTAGGATTAGTTACCTTCATTTATTTGATGAATTTAATTTTATGTTGTTTAAATTTCAGGTCTCTGAAACTTAGCTCAAAATATCCTCAACAAATAGAACTAATTTTACAAAATATGGAACATTGGGTTGATTCTAATAATTACTACTTTAACGGCAGGTAAAGTAATTTAACATTTTAATTAATTATTTTAATTTTATACACAATAAAAATGTTCAAAATAAATACCTCCATTTTTATCAATTTAAAGTTACAATAAAGAACGACCAGGAGATGAAGAAGATGAACATGCCGAGCATCATACTTACACTTCCCTCTCCGGGTCAATTTACTTGACCAGTGGGTCAGTAGCTGTAATCTCCCCGCCTACAAGTTATCATTACGCCTATGGTAAATTAAAATTGATATAAAATATTAAAGAATTTAAATAAAAACAAAATTCTTTTTTTGATTTACAGTCTTCAGTAGTGAAGCAACAAGAAATATTGACTGTCAAAAGAATTTAATAGTAGTTCATTATAATTTGAATGCCAACACATTTAGTAGTAGTAGTTTAACCAGTAGTAATGTATCAAATACAGTTAAATTATGTCCAAATGAGGTTTCCCTTTATTCACCAAATTATCACAGTATTCGTAGTACAGACAGTAGAATTGTATTGGAATTTGTGGGTCAAGTCAGTTCCATTAAACTTCATTTCATCATGATTCAAAAACAGTCCGAGTCATCCCCATGTGAATTTTATTGTAGCTCCATTGATGGCTGTCTTCCTACTCAAGTCCTTTGTGACGGTATCATTTCCTGTCCTGACGGCTCTGATGAAGCTATGAATTGTCATTTTAATTATAATTATGAGTACTTAATTTTAATCTTTGTCATCATCTTAATTACCCTCATTAGTTTGTACATTTATCATAATTGTGGGAGCCGAAAGGTCAAGTCTGGGTCAGGGAATTCCTGACAATTAAAGAATGATGAGATCATCATCTCCAGTGTTTATGATCGTGTGACGACTGTATAGTAATAGATGACTTAATAAATAAAATTATACTCTTCAATAAAAAAAAATGATTATTGTTGTACACTAATAGACTTGCAAATTTTACCTGGTAGACTTATAAAATATTTAATTGTACCATTAAATTTAAAAAACAAATTGTTGCCACCATTTGTTTTGGACAACATTTTAAATTGTATAAAAAAATCTCATTTTCTTTACACATTTCTTAATATTACATTATTTTAATATATATATATATATATATAGCAATAACAGAGGCTTACATATATATATAATTAAAATGGCCTCTTCTTGTTACATGTACTGACCTTCCATTCCAATTTAATATTAGTTGTAATTAATTAATTCATATATTTATATCTTTCGTCTATAATGAATCGAACGTCTAACATAATTTTAAATGGCTACAAACTACACTTTAAAATTGTTGTTGGCTATTTAAAATAATGTTAATTTAAATTTTGTGAAAAAAAACGATTTTTGACTGCCACAACTCAGACTAGAAAATTGATACTTTTTAAAAATGACTAATTAACTAACTAGTGTTCAGAATGACAAAAGAATAGAGGGAAAAAACTCAAGAAAGATTTAAGATTTTAAATAAAGCTGGTAGATTTTACAATTAAAAATCATGTTAGAGAGTTTAAAATTTGTAAATGGGCAACGAGTTAGATGGTTGCCTCGTGTGAAAAAAAACGTGTTGTTTGATGAGAAAAAGAAAGAATTATACAAAAAATTAAATTTTATGACAATATAACTAAACGTACTATAAATACTAAAAAAGAATGAGGATGCTAAAAGACGCATAAACTTTTTTTCATATTGTAAAATTAAATAATAGTTAATTCTATTATTAAATGGTATTTTAAACTTGTCGGTATTCAATTTAGAGATTAAAATGACATGACATGTCTATAAAATGTTATAGAGAGTGCTTTTACTAATTGTAGAAATTAGATTTAAAAGTGTTAAGTAATATTGTAATCTACCTAGAATAGAGAAACTTTTGACAAAAAAAAACTTTGTTATATTTACAATGTGAGATTTTCTCCAAAAAAAAGAGAAAGAAAGCAAACTTTCTTCCTTGTGTTCTTCCTTGTCTTGTAATTTGAGTCAAGTTGTTTGGAGTTTTGTGTGTGGAATTTTAAACCAAATTTATATGGACTGTAGGTACTAGACGGGTTTTTGAAACAAAAACAATGTTTGTTTTTTTTCGTGTCTAATATCTTGTAATGAATTATCAGATGTAAAATTATACACTGATTATTAATTGTGAAAAAAAAATGTTGACATTAAAGATAAAAAAACTGGGTGATTAATATTTTGAGTGTAAAAATGAATTATAAAATTAATTGAGTGAAAAATGAAAAAATTCTTTTGTATACACAACTCATTTTCATACGCTCTCAAAAATGACGTGTATGTAGACATACAGATATATATGCAATAATGTAATTTATAAGAGAAAGTAGAATTAGGAAAAGAGAAAAAAAGGGAATGAATTTCAATGGAGAAAGGTCAAAAGAAAGGAGTAATGGAGTCATTCCAGTGCATAAAAGATGACTAGAATCAAATTTCGATTGAATAGATATGAATGCACAAAATCTGAATCTGTAGAAAAGAGAGAAAGTAGAGAAAATATGTACCTATATTTTATGCATGAACAAGTCTCCTCAAATTTCCAGATGAAATTTTTGTGTTATCTTTTAGAAAAGGGGAATGGGGTTGGAAACTGGATTAAAATTTGCATATTATAGTCTCAAACTCAACACAAGACTGGAAATGATCATTCAAAGTCAGGGGGCGGAGGAGGGGAGGGGAGAGGGGGGTTTAGATGAAATTCGGGAGTGAAGACGGCATGACGAGATGAAGATGGTTTTTGGACAGGAAGAGATAAAGGTAAAATGGGGGTAAATGGAAGTCATAAATTCTTTTTTTTTTGCGGGTGGTGCAGGCTTGATGGGTTGACATGCAACGATGACAAAATAAATTGACATATCGATCACACTCCCACCATCACCCAATCTTTACGGTTAGCAGGCCATGTTTTCTTTTCTCCTCCAAAAATAGGAAACTTGAACGTGTGTCTGGACGAGAGATACAAGATAAGCAATAAATAGGAATAGGAGTGAAACACGTACATTTTGATCAGTATTAACTAACAATTTCCAGGTTGCTGAACTGAGACTGGAATGAATAAAGCCATGAAAATTAAATGAAACATGCTTCTTCTTCTTTATCTTTCTTGGTCATGTTTTTTTTTTGCAAAACGAGAGAGGCACCTGGAACACAACAAAATAGAAAAAAGAGGAAGGGCTACATATAAATCGAACGGAACATGCAAACTTAAATTTTTTAGTGAAAGAGAGATTGTGTGCTGTAATTGTAGTCGCTTATCAAGTGAAAACATGCGAAAAAGAGAGAGAGAGAATAGAAAATAAGATGAATGTATACAAGTCAATGATATATGACGAGTCAATTCTTCTCGAGTTGTTCATGCCTCCATCCTCTCTCTCTCTCTCTCTCTCTCTCTCTCTAGAGATTACCTGCCAGTCAAAAACCTTTAAATTTCAGCCAACAACTTTTTCATTTTAGTTTTAATCTTCAATCATGACGGACTGTTCAAATTACCGTCACGAAGTCACAGGGGAACCTCAAAAAATGGTCTCTGTATTTTTTCACAAGGGACTTGATTTTATTTTTCTTGTTTCAAAATTGTGTGCCTTCATAAAATAGTCAAAATTTCATCTTCTTCTTTTTTATTCAGACATTCCAATTTTTTTAAAAAATGATGATGACGCTGGATGTCATCATCGAGAATATTATTAGGTCAAAAAATATAATACAAGATTAAGTTTACGTTTTGCGTCAACTGCAAAAAATGGCGGGGAAGCAAAAGGGTAACAAAGACTCCACTTCTGTCTACGAGCCAGGACAGGATTTGAGGTAAGGTGATTAAGATTAATTAATTTTTTGCAAAATATTCGGGGTTTTTTTCTATCAAAATATTTTAGACTGGATTTCATCTATGAGTACGTGACAAGGTCACTTAAATGCAAAATGGATAAATGGATTAAACTTCTTACTACTGCCGAGTATAAAATTCTTCTCATGGAATTTTTGGAGGAACCAGAGAATCTTGTAGTTTAAAAATAATTTGCAAAAAGTATTTAGAAAATTTTAATTACAATTAATTTCTCTTTAGATGTTGGTGCTCAATTTAAATAACAGTGGACTATTACATATCTCGGAATGTTATCCACTAGGCTCAAAAACAAAATCATGTTATTTTATCAAAAAATTCCCAATTTATATTGGCAAGGAAGAGACGACTTTTGAAGAAAATCTCATTTATGGGGACTTGTCACATCAACCACTGGAAAATTTAATTGTCGTTGTAGATGATGTAATAATTAAACATATTTTAGATTTTAGATTTCTCATTAAAATTTTAATTATTTTTCACTAATTAGGTTATAACTCCAATAATTACCGCTGAAATGAATGAAGATAAATGGCCAGAGACGGTCGTTTTGGATGCGAAACAAAGAACACAAGACATGTCCGGTGTGTTGAGAAGTGTCCTGGGTCAGTTGAAGGGCAAGACTTTGTTACCAATGCCTCTTGATATGGAGGCACTGAGTGAGAATGTAGTTGAAGGGTAATACTTAAGGGTCATTTATTTTTTAGGTCTCTTCAAAAATTCTCATCTTGTAACACTATAAAAATTGTAGGCAAGGTGAGGCAAAAAATTCAAAACGACGTTCACGAATTGAGAATTTAGTTGTAAAATGGAGTCATCAAATCTCTGAAGGTACATTCAAGTATCTGTACGAATAGTACAAAATTTATTGGAGCATAAATCATGATAAATAATTAATGAAAAAGAATACTTGATTTGAAAAAATCAATACTTTTTAGTACTCCAAAGAGACTCATCTGAAGCTTTGAATGCTGGTCATCATCCAACTCCCATGACAGAATTGGCCTTTTGGGATGAACGTGTTGAGGATTTACAATGTATTTTCAATCAATTGAATGACAAAAAAGTTGATAAACTTGTTCAAATTCTTAAAATTTCTCAGTCAAATTATTGGCGATGTTTTGCTTCAAGTAAGGAAAAAATAGATATAGCATTTCATTTAAATTAATTGTGTTTAATTTTTTTTCAATATAAATTAAATTAATTGTTGAAATTAATTACAACTTTATAGGAAATAATTAATTTGTCATTTTTCAGTGTTCCATAATGTGGTGGCAAGTTTAAATGAAGCTAAAAGTATTGTTGCTTTCTTAAAACCATTTCGAAAACATTTGGATATTCTCCAATCCAATACATTTGACAACAGGTAATTTAATTTAAATATAATTAATATTAGTTAAATACTGTTTATTTTTTGCCTAAATAATTTCAGTGCGGCCCTTATTCGCCCTCTCATGCACTGTGTATGTCACATTTGGGTTTATTCACGTCACTATCAACTGGCATCAAGGATAATAGTTTTACTCCGTGAAATTTGTAATCTTTTAATTGAGATGGCTCGAGTGTATCTTGGAGGGAGTTTAATATTTCAAGTGGAACCGGAAGAAGGGTTTTCAAAGTCAAGGCTTGTTGTAGAAACTTTGGAAATGTTTAAAGAATTATATGACGCTCATAAATTAGCTCTTTGGTGTTATTTTGAAGATGCTGGAGAAGAATTGGTTCAATGGGATTTTTTACCCAATTTAGTATTCGCACGTTACGACACATTTCTGTACAGGATGAAAAAAATTGAAGCCTTATTTGAGACAACGGTTGAATTTTATAAATTGGATAAAGTTGAGATTGGAGGTTCCAAAGGTCGTTTGTTGGGGTCAAAAGTTATGGAATTACATGATGAATTTATGGAATATTTTCAAAAATTTGCAACCATCACATACGACTGTTCAGATCCAGAGGACATGGCTTTTGACATGGATGCCATTTTATTTGATGAAAAAGTTTCTGATATTGATAAAAGATTATCACATATAATTATTCAAGCTATTGATGATTGTCACACACCTGAATCTGCCTTTAAATTTGTAATGGTGTTGGGCCAACTCCTTCAACGTCCAATAATACAACAAGATTTTGTTCCAAAATATCTTCTCTATGTAAATTTAATTAAAGTAGAGATTGAACACATAATGGAACAATTTGAAGATCATATTTTATCAGTTGAAAATATTAATCAAAGAAAAATGCTTCAAAGAAGTCTCCCTCCTTATGCTGCCTCCATTCATTGGGTTGAGAGTATGAAAATTCGTGTCCAAGAGTCCATGACCCAATTTCAAAGTCTTTCACTTCCACTGGAAATTGAGAAAGGAGCGGAAGTTTTAAATTTGTGTAAAATGTATGATGATTTTACCCTTAAATTAAGTCAATTTCAAAAAGAAATATTTGATGAATGGAGTATTATTTTACAAAATCAAGTCTCAAATTATTGGAATGATTTTGTCTTGAAATATTTAAATGAGTCGACAAAACTTAGTGTCAATTTAAGTCATGGACTTTGTGCTTCATTGAAAGAAATTAAATACTTGAGACTGGCTGGTTTTAATCAAATTCCCAAAGAAGGAGTTGAATTGGATGAGAATAAACTTTGGTTTAGAAAATATTCAATGTTTTTAACACAAATTTGTTTATGGTACAATTCAATTTATGATAAAATTACACCAGTTGAAAAAACTATTTTGAGTGGGAGGATTTCAAAATTACAACAAATTATTCAAAAAGGTGTTGACACTATAACATGGAGGGAACCAAATATTTGGGAATATATTCAACAAATGAATGACCCAATGAGAGAACTTGAATGGCAATTAGAAAAATCACGTGATAATTTAATTAAAATTACTAAAATTGCGAATTCATGGTTAAAATATTCACTTTTTACAAGAAAAGAAAATAATCGTTATAATCTGCTGGATTTGAGTGATCAATCTGTTGCTATTCGGGATCAAAGATATATTGAGATAATGAAGGCCTCTACACAGATTCATAATTTAGTACAAGAGAATGATCAATTGTTGAGACAAAATGATGAGAATATGACGGATGATGAATGGAATGTTTATTTGGGTTCTATTGATGAAATCATTTTATCTGGACTTATCAAAACTATTTCTGTGTCTTTGGGTTATCTCATCGATCATACTGAAGCCAGTTTGACACCTTCAGCTTTTATGGAAGCCACAATGGAATTAAATGAGACTGGTCTTTATTTTGAACCAGCGCTGGTGAGTAAAAATAACATATAATTTAACATAAAATTATTTCAACCTATTTAACTGTAGTAGATTTTCAATTTGTAAGGGTGCAGTATATTTAGAAATAACAAAAGGACAATTAATGTGTAACAAATTATTAAAAGAAATTTTTTCCTACTCTCGAATCTCTTTCAGGATGAAAAATTAGAGAATAGTTTTATCAATCAAATGGAATTTATTGTGTCAGCCATTTGTCATCAAGCAGCTTTAATTCAACGAGTTAGAAAAGGGGAGGAGAATTATTTACAAGAAATTTGGCTCAATGAAGATATTCAAGATATGCGATCGGACTTGATTGAACGAATTCGTTGTGTTGTCAAGCAGGCTTTGGAACATACAAAAAAATATGACAGGTATAATTAATTATTAATTTTGTTTAATTATGAACAATTAAAATTAATTTTGACCTTTTTTGTGGTAGGTTCAATTATATTTATGAGGAAGATCGAGCAGAACATTTGAGACAATTTTTAAAATATGGCCGTCAATTAACTGATCAAGAATTGGAAGCCAAGGCAGATGGAGATGAAATTAATGAGGAACCAGCCACATTGGAACAATTTAAATATGCAATTGATAAATTTGAAAAATTATTATTAGAGGTTGATGATTTTGAGTCTGAAATCATTTTTGACAAATGGTTTCGCTTGGACATGAAACCTTTTCGAAATTCCCTTCATGACACGGTTCAAATGTGGAGTCAAATGTTTAAGCAGTACATGATTGATAAGATTATTAATGGATTGTTAGAATTGGAACAATTTATTCGAGAAACTGAAGTTGGGCTCCAACAGGGACTCACAGAAGGAGACTTACAAACTTTAATTTCTGTTATGGGATTTCTTCATAATATTAAACAGAGAACTGCCGCTACAGACGTCATGTTTGAACCAATCAGAGAATATATCAATTTATTGAAAACTTATGACTATGAGTTACCTGAAAGTGTCTTTGTCCAATTGGAAGGTACAATTTAATTGGGATTATTTAATGCTATTTTTTACATTAATGTATTTTATTAATTAGAATTACCTGGTCAATGGACGGCATTAAAGAGACAAGGTCAAGTGGGAAGATTACAAGTGGCTCCACTTCAAGCCAATGAAGTTTCTTCAATTCGTAAAAGAATTTCAGAGTTTGATCTCAAACAAATTGCTTTCAGAGAAGTCTTCAAATTATCTGGATTCTTTGAGTAAATAAAATATTTAAATGATTTAATTAATTACAAAAGTTAATTTAATTATTTCTTTGTCTCAAGTGTCAACTGTCCATTTCCTTACGAGGAATTGAATGAAGCTGAAAAACATGTGGCTGTCTATGAAGCAGAAGTTTGTCATATTTTTAAATTGTTAAATATGTGACTGATTTTGGAGTTAATCTGAGATTAACTAATTATTTTTTAATTGTTTTACAGGCTGAAAGTATTCGTTCTGCAGCAAAATTATTTGAAGTCCCTGTCCCTGACCCTAAAGCTTTGAAACAATGTCGTCGAGAAATTCGGTTGGCTAAGGGACTTTGGGATTATATGCAAATTATCGATACTACGATCGAAGATTGGAAAATGTCTCCTTGGCAGAAAATCAATGCCGGTAAGACTTTCAGAAATGAAAATACTTTGTTCAAATTAATTGTAATTATTTATTATAGAGTCACTCGACATGGAATGTAAAAAAATGGGAAAGGACGTTAAGGGAATGGACAAGGACGTTAAAATTTGGAAATTATACACAAACTTGGAGTCAAATATTCGGAATATTGCTTCATCATTGAAGAGTGTCACTGAATTACAAAATCCAAGTATAAAAGCGAGACATTGGGAAGAATTATTGGGAGCCACTAAAATCTTACCACGTCTCATCCCCATCTTAATTGATAAATTTGTCACTGATGAGACCACAACTTTGGCTGATCTTTATGGACTCAGTTTGCATAGTAAAGAACACATTTTAATTATTTTGGAGACAAATTATAATGTTTTCTTGTGTTTTATTAGACTTTGAAGAGGAGGTCAAGAATGTGGTGGACAAAGCAGTCAAGGAAAGTTCAATGGAGAAAACTTTGAAAGGTAAGTTCAATTTAAGATTAATTAATCTGTCCCTTTAAATTGATGATTTACTGTGATTTTTATTGACTTTTATTGTGATTTACATAAAAAAATTTCAAGAATTAAATGTGACATGGGCCACACTGGAATATTCATATGAAATTCATCCCAGAACGGAAACGAGATTGATTAAAACTTCAGAGGAATTGATTGAAATTCTTGAAGATAATCAAGTTCAACTACAAAATATTGCCATGTCCAAATACATTGCATTTTTTAGACAGGAAGTTGAATTTTGGCAAAATCGGCTACTACAAGCTGATCAAGTACTCTCAACGGTCATCGAAGTACAACGAACTTGGTGTCATTTGGAGTCCATTTTTATAGCCACAGACGACATTCGAAGAAATTTACCAGAAGACTCAAAAAGATTTGATCAAATTGACAAAGATTTTAAGGTCAGAATGTAAACATTTTTTTAATTATCATTATTTAAATGTTTACTGTGATTGTAGCTGACTCTGGAATTAATGTACAAGACAACAAATGTGATTGAAGGAACGAATCAAGAAGGGATTTTTGCTCAATTAGAAAGCATTCAAAAACAATTGGCCATTTGTGAGAAAGCTTTGGCAGAATATTTAGAAACGAAAAGGTTAATTTTAATTAAATTGAAGAGAATTTTTACTGAAATATTTTAATTTTAATTTTTCAGGTTATCCTTTCCACGATTCTATTTCGTGTCGTCAGCAGATCTTTTGGATATTTTGTCCAGTGGGAATGACCCAAATCAAGTTGCCCGACATTTGACAAAATTATTTGACTCTTTGGCGGGCGTCTTATTTCAAACTGGAGAAGATGGGAAGCTGACCAAAGTGGCCAATTCGATGAGAGCTAAGGATGGTGAGATTGTCGAATTTCCCGACATGGTTTGTAAATGTGTGGGAGCCGTCGAAATTTGGCTGGACCGACTGGAGTCCGTGATGAGACTTTCTATTCGACATTATTTAAATTTAGCAGTACAAGCGTATGTCAACAAACCAAGAGAAATTTGGATTCAAGAATATCCAGCTCAAGTCGCTTTGGCTGGAACACAAATTTATTGGACACTGGAAGTTAATGTTGCCTTCTCAAAATTTGAGGATGGTTATGAGTTGGCTCTCAAAGATTATTTTAAACTTCAAGTCAATCAGTTGAATACATTAATTGGCTTACTGGTTGGTGATTTGACACAAGGTGAAATTTTAATTTTAATAGTCATTTTAATCCAGATTAAAATTAAAATTAAGGAGAAATTCAAATTTTTTAATAGGTCGACGACAGGCCATCATGACAATCTGTACAATTGACGTCCATTCACGGGATGTTGTTGGCAAATTAATTCAAATGAGAATTGAGACAGCAATGGCTTTTCAGTGGCAAAGGTTTAACTGAAATGAAATAATTAAACAATTTATAAATGGGTACTAAATAGTTTTTTGTGTAAAAATAAAGTCAACTTCGACATCGATGGGATTCTGAACTTGGGGATTGTTTCACAAATATTTGTGATGCTCAATTGAGATACCTTTATGTAAGATGGAATTATTTTAACATTTTAAATGTAAGTTAACTTTCAAAAAAAATGTGCAGGAGTACTTGGGAAATACGCCACGTCTAGTGATCACTCCCTTGACAGACAGATGTTACATCACCTTGACCCAATCCCTACATCTTATTATGGGAGGAGCACCAGCCGGTTGGATAAATTTTTTGTCCCATTATTAATTAATTGTCTTGAAACACTGAATACAATGAAAGTTTAAAATATTTTTTTCTAAATCAGGACCCGCAGGAACGGGCAAAACGGAGACGACTAAAGATTTGGGCAGAGCTTTGGGAATTATGGTACATTTATTTACCATTTTTTACTGCTGTACAAATAGTTAAGTATCTAAATAATATGTCTCAAATTTTTTGTTAAATAGGTCTATGTTTTTAATTGCTCTGAACAAATGGACTACAGGTAAATTTTTAGTAAAAGATTGTTTGAGATTGTGTGCTGTTAATTTAATTTAAAAATTCAGGTCAATCGGAAGTATATTTAAGGGCCTTGCAATGACAGGAGCTTGGGGTCAGTACAATATCACCATACAATTATTTTGAGTATATGACAAATTAGTCGTTAGGTCTATGCTAATTTACAATTTATTACAAATTATTCAGGCTGCTTTGACGAGTTTAACAGAATCTCTGTAGAAGTCCTGTCAGTTGTGGCTGTGCAAGTAAAATCAATTCAAGATGCAATTCGTGATAAAAAGCTCCGGTTTAATTTCATGGGGGAGGATATTTCAATGGTCAACACTATTGGAATTTTCATCACAATGTAAGACATTCAACTTAATTTTTAGGATGCAATTAATTTGTGCCAAAAAATTTCTATTTTCATAATTTAAATGTGATTTGTTTTTCCTCTACAAATTCCCTAAAAAAGGAATCCTGGTTATGCAGGTAATGAAACGTTATCAAATGTTTCAACAAAAAACTGTAAACATTGGCCAAAATTATGTTGATTAAATTACAGGACGTAGTGAATTACCTGAGAATCTAAAGGTCTTATTTCGCCCTTGTGCCATGGTTGTTCCGGACTTTGAGCTTATTTGTGAAATTATGTTGGTGGCTGAAGGATTTCAAGACGCTCGAGTGTTGGCCAGAAAATTTATTACATTGTATACACTCTGTAAAGAATTGTTGTCAAAACAAGATCACTATGACTGGGGTTTGTAAAGCATAATTTTATAGTACTAATAAGATTTGCTTGAGATGGTTGTCTCTACAAAATTTCACGTGAAATTTTACATTTTTGTATTGTTAATATATTTATCGTTGTCTATTTTACACGCTACAGGCTTAAGAGCAATCAAGAGTGTCTTGGGTCAGTTTTTTTCTCTTTTTGTATCACTAAAAGTACTTACTATTTATAAAATTATGACCTCAATCAATTTTTTAATTATTAAATAAAGTCGTAGCCGGCTCTTTGAAACGTGGAGATTCTGGAAGGCCCGAAGATGAAGTTCTCATGAGAGCTCTCAGGTATCTTAGTTATAATGAAAAATAATTATTTAATTTTTTTAGTATAAAGGAGGGGTTGCGCTTTTAGGAAGCGTAGCTCTCCTTCTTCGATGATGGAATTTGGCAAAAAAATCTCCTCCGA